>JAOBAT010000001.1:4713-15469 GCA_026413305.1 Hydrozoanthus tunicans
AGCTCTGAAAATGTGGGGTGGGGTGGGGTAGGGGGGTATGTGCCGCCACCCACCACCTCCCCCGACAAAATTGGGTTTCTTAAAAATACCATTATTTTGACTTCTTCCCTTAGACCGCTGAACTTCATATTAGCGCTAGATCATCATGCGCATGGTATTTTTAAAGTTTGGTATGCTTTAGGAGTCCATGGCAGGAGAGAGAGCAAGATTTTAGTTTTTTGCAGAGTTACGTTTTAATCAAAGCGTAAAAAAGTGAACGAAATTGCTTACTTTCTCGTCAAGCTTTTAAAAAACAAATAAACCCTGATAAACTTGACAATAATAATAATAATAATATAATGCACTTATATAGCGCTAGAATCCGTGAGTCCAAAAGCGCTTTAAAATATATACATTCAAACTAAATTAAAATTAAGATAAGATAGTCAATCATGAAAAGGTTGCACTCAACTAATTATTAAAGGCTTCTCGAAAGAGGTGTGTTTTCAGTTCTGACTTGAAGGACTGCAGTGTTGTTGCTTGCCTTAGATAGAGAGGCAGCGAGTTCCAGAGCCTCGGGGCATTCACCGAGAAAGCCCTTCTACCGTAGGTCACCAGGTTGTAACGAGGCTCCTTTAAGAGACACTTACTAGCTGATCTAAGAATCATGGCAGGTTTGTACACTGTTAGCATGTCGGTAATATACTGCGGGGCATGTTATTCAGCGCTTTAAAAGCTAGAAGAAGTATCTTATAGTCTATATGTTGTTTGACTGGTAACCAGTGAAGCGTTCTTAATATAGGCGTAATATGATCATATCTACGCGTGCGCGTAACTAAGCGGGCCGCCGAATTTTGCACCCATTGTTGCTTGTTGATCAAAAACTCTGGCAGGCCATATAGTAAGGAGTTACAGTTGTCTAGCTTACTAGAGATAAAAGCATGCACTAACGTTTCTGTATCCTTTTGCGATAGGTAGTTCCTTATCTCAGCGATATTGTGTAGGTGAAAAAACGATGTCTTGCAGACGTTTCAACCTGTTTAACTAGATTTAGAAATTCATCAAAAATTACTCCTATAGTCGAAGGTACGATGTGCACATTTGCGGCAGAGAGCCCCTGTACTTGAGGGCGTGGCCGGTGTTGCGCACTCAATGATGAAGACTGGTAGCCAACATCATCAAAATCATCATTATGAAGTGTAATGAAAGAAAATCATCATCAGTATCATCATCATCATCATCATCATCACCATCATCATCGCAATTATTATCACCAATACCATCACCATCACCACCATCACCATCACCATAACCGTCACCGTCACCGTCACAGTCACCGTCACCGTCACCGTCACCGTCACCGTCACCGTCACCGTCACCATCACCGTCACCGTCACCGTCACCATCACCAACACCATCACCATCATCATCACCATAACCATCACCATCATCACCACCATCATCACAAACACCATCACCGTCACCATTACCGTCACCGTCACCGTCACCATCATCATCATCATCACCATAACCATCACCATCATCACCACCATCATCACAAACACCATCACCATCACCATCATCACCATCACCATCATCGTTACCATCAATCCATCATCATCATCATCACCATCATCATCGGAATCATTATCAACAATACCATCACCATCATCACCATCACCATCACCATCACCATCACCATCACCATCACCATCACCATCACCATCACCATCATCATCACCATCACCATCACCATCACCATCACCATCACAATCATCATCATCATCATTACCATCACAATCTTCATCATTGCCATTATCAATACAATTGTAAATGTCATTGTCATTTTTATTTCTACTTCTTCTTCATCACCACCACCATCACCATCACCATCATCATCATCGTCATCATTATCACCACCATCATCATCATCACCATCACCATCACCAATATCATCATCATCATCATCTTCATCACCACCATCATCATCATCACCATCACCATCACCACTATCATCATCATCATCATCTTCATCACCATCACCAACATCGTCACCATCACCATCGCCATCATCATCATTATCATTACCGTCATCGTCATCGCATTATCGTGGTCATCGTCATCGTCACTGTCATTTTCATTGTCGTTGTCGTTAAAAATTTCATTATAATTATTACTGTCGCTGTGTCATTATCAATGCTGGTTCATGACGATGATGATAACCTTTTCTAGAGCGACACACCACTGTCATCAGATAGAAGAGGTCGCTTGATGACGTCACCATCACCAATACCAAACCTGAGGAATCGCATCAGCGACAGCACTCAAGGTGTGATTCTTTAAACTGAGGCAGGCACTCGCTGAAATGCCATGTACTCCTGCATATATATAATTCTAGGGGGTATATTTTGATCATGAAAGATCTTTGATGTGTTAAGTTTTATTTAGTCTTACTGACTAAATATAGAGTTATTGTATTTACAGTTTCGGAATTCTAGATACAGAGTTATTCTATTTGTTAAATCTTGTTAAAAAGATCAGCACTGATTGACAAAGATCAGATAAGCTTTGAACGAACTCACTACACCGAACATGTAAATACGGCATGGCATACGGTATGATTACAGCCCATTTGCTGGAGCTAAAAGACCCTTACTTGAAACAATAAAAAATCCTTTTTTTCGTAGATCTGCGGGCGTGAGTTTAAACCCCAATCAGTTCACAGATGCTTAAATGAATGATTTCCCTTGGCATAGCATCATTAAATTCCTTTCCCAATTCACATAATCTTGTCAGTCAAGTTTTTCGTTGTGGAATTCAATATTGATTCTTGGTGAGGGAGACAAGTGGCATGTTTTTGTCACTGGAAAAAGTTGTACTTAGTCTAAGGATTTGGGAGGGCAGTCGGAATGGATGAATTTTTATACACAATGCATGTAGAGTAAATTAATATGTATTATTTAAGGGTAGTGCAATGTAGTATAATGGGATGGAATGAGCATGTTGCGTTGAAACTAATTGAACTTATAATCTTTCTTAGCAAGCAATGATTCAGCAGCAGCTGCTTCAAACTGCAGCAATAGAAATTCCAGCGAGAATTTGTTACCAATGAAAGAACCCACGACTGTTGAAGTTCGAGAAAAAAGGTCATCCACATACGAAGACATTGAGGAGATACAGTGGTCAATGAACGACCTATATGAATCATCTGAAAATGAATGCTATGTGTCGATGGGTCAGACGTTTTCAAACGACAAAGAAAAACAGGAACGTAATAGAACAGACGCAACGGATAAAGGTATATGAGCTTTACTGTCTTTGGTTTTTCTTCTCTTTGTAACAACATCTTGCATTCAGACACATCTAGAGCCAGGTTCGTAGCGGGGTCCGGGGGTGCCCGTGCTGCTCAGTGAGCGTAAATTTCTTGATTTTCCCATTAAGTATAGAGATTAATTACCTTCTTCATCTTAACATTTTACCAAGAGTAGTAGTTTTTAAAAATCTGATAATTCTAAACCAAAGGGTCGACATTGGCTTTTACCATAATAGAAGAATCGCAGATTTAGTCTTTTACTATGCAAGTTACTTCTTTCCTTCAGCCCCCCTTTTTGTTCCAATTTAATTATTTTTTACAGATATAAATAGATGATCCTCATTTCCTTATCCCCATATGCTTAACCAAAGATATAATCTTCCATTCTAACTTTGCTCTTTTTACCCAAAACAAATCCACACAAAATTCTATTATTTCTAAAGAAATATTTTCAGTGTATTAAGTGCGTAGTCAGCATTGCCCATGCCTAGCACTGGACAGCGGTTACAGCAACTTAAAAGTAAACGATGTGTAGAGCGTTCTACGAAAAACTGTCCTGACAAAAAATAAATCTTGTAAACATTTAGTGATGGGCTAATCTGCTTAAGATTCAACTTGTTGTGGATTCAACTAGACCTGTAATACATTTGTACTTCAGTACGGCCGGGGAATTAAAATCAATTAGAGTAAGGTGCAATTTCCTTTAACAGTTCATGCAATTCTCAACAGATAAAGGTCACTGTACCGCCTGTTCCTCTTTACCGTCCGATAAGAGCGAAAACAGGAAGCCACCTGTAGCTGAGGTGCGCCCAGTGTTCCAACACCGAACACTTCCTAGTATCATTGCACATGAAAGTCTACGGGCAAAACTAAGGCCAGTATTCCAGATGAAAACTAGGAGTTTAGAAGGACCCCGCTGGTATGTTGGATTGGAGAAACCAGGAGACCAGGCTGATTACCAAAATATTTCTCGTCCGAGGCCTTTTTCTTCTGAAGGTATTTGTAAAAAATTTGTTTTGGACTCGAGATTGAAGTCTAAAGCAATAAATTAAGCGAAAACCGCACCGTTTCGACTGCTGCTGCTTATCTTCATCAAGGGACGGTGTAGACTGAATGGCTAATTCATCGTCTGCTACTAGACATCCAGTCCACACCATCGCCTGCTGGTAGTCATCCAGTCTATACCAGTCTTGCATTTCCTTTCTTTATTCACAAACATGTACAAAAACTAGAGTACAACATATAGATTTGCGTGAGACCTTGCCACTGGAAATGAAGATTAATCCAAGTTTTGCCGATCTACAGCATCCTCTAAGAACCGCATAAACCCACACAAACGAAACAAAAAAATCTCTGTTCTTTGTGGGATCCCAAGGCCTCACTTGAATCTATAGGTTGTATTTTACACATGTGCCACTTAAGAACAAAATTAGTTTCTTTATATTAGATTAGAGTAGTTGTTTAAAATTTAACTGTCTCGATCAAGTCTTTGATAATGCCAATTTGTTGTCCGAACGTTAATCTTTAGCGTCCATTTTTAAGACTGTTTTTTCCTTGTTTCAGTTGACATTTTCACTCTCGATTTCCTTCTTGTCTTTTTTGATGAATTTTGTTTTCTGTTTTACATAATTAAGAAACTCGAACAAAAATAAAAAAGTACCTGTGCTTATTTCTTTTTACTTTTGTTTGAGATTCTTCAAGTCTCTACGAAGAACCCATTGAAACAGGCTCTCACGACGCTGTGGTAACAAATGTTTCTAATGAGCGAATTCTTGGTAGTAAACAAAGCTGCTTAGACCTCAAACAAGATGAAGAAGCGCACGTCAAGTCGGCAAGCAGCTGTGATAATGATAAACTGAGCAATGAGGCAGGATCCTGTTGCTAATTCAGAGAAATGATTTTTGGAGCTGTTACTTTCTGGGGGGGTACTTCGGGTGTAAAAAGGTCGGGATGACCATCGGAAAAGTCCCCCAAATACCCTAAAAAATACAAAAGGATAAAAATTTCCACCCTAAAAAATACCTTCTTTGATTTTAGAATTACCCTAAAAAATAGCAATTGGAAGCTGATACTTTCCCATGGTAGCTAGCGGGTCGGCGCTAAGTCCTCTAATATTGTACTGAACTTGAAAGCGAGAAAAACACGAGACTGCAAGCAGTCCAATGTAGCTTCACGTTTTTTAACCCTAAAAAAGACCTGGCTCTAGGTTTAACGCAGGTTTTCTTTTAACAACCCCTAAAAAAGTACCGGACGGTGACAATTTTAGCCCCTCAAAAAACGACGGTCTTACCTACAACCCAAATTTAGGGAGTATACCCCCCCCCCCTCCCGGCCCCCTCAGCTACTTCTCCCAACGAACTGTTTGAGATTGCAGTTGCATGCATACAATGGAACTTCCATACTGTAAACTTTAAACTGCTATATTTATCTTCGCCAGTTGTTTATGCGTTTTTCAGTTAGAAAACAAATAGCAAATGCAATATACTAAGTTTTATAAGCATGATTTGATAAGCTTTAGGGCCAAGGGACCATACTCATTCTCCTCTCAACTTATATAGATAGCCAGTAATTTCCAGGTAAATTACTTGAAGAAGGAAGCTGCAATCCCAAGCTATTTCCTTAAATTGTAGGTTTAAAAACATCATACGGGGATTCCAGAATGTACTTTCTAAAAATTTGGTTGTTCATAACATTCAAAAACGAATAAAGAAAGCGATAGTCAATTCTGTTGAGGCCGCCATATTGCATTGACACGTAAAGTTACACTGTCCATTCGTCAAAAAAAAGTCAGCTATTTTGGCTTGCTCGGGCTGTTTTATTAATTTCATTTTTTAAAAATTATCCACTAGAATAGTTAAACGTTTTTCTTTTTAATTAATTTATCTATTAGAATAGTAAAACGTTTTTCTTTTTAATCAACTTAAATAAAAAGCTTGAATTTCTTTGATAACAAATTGCAACTTGACGTTGGGCTGTCATTAGATCGCAAAAACCAAGATGGCGGCTTCCGTAGCGTCCATGCACCTTAGATGTTATGTATATCATCTTTAAGGATACGGTGTGAAGATGCCTTCAAAACTACCTTTTTATCTATCCCAAACAGATGTTCTGAGCGTTTAAAAAAACTTTGGAGTTTAGTCTCTTTTTAAACGGTATGTCGGGGGCTCTTTAAATGAATAACAACTCGACATATAATGAACAGTGTCAACTGTAAACACAGCATAAATACTTGTCATTAAATCCGCAAAAGCCATTATTGTAAACTTGTGAAACAAGTACCAACATGACCAAATTTATAAACTGCTTGCATTGTTGACAAGCTGTTGCAAATTTTACTACCCCCCCGAAAAATAACAGTTCCTACTCTGTGATAACGTAGTCAAAATTAGGCTCTAAACTACACCATCAACATTTATGCTAAAACACTTTTTTATTTTTGCCAAATTTTCGGCTTTATTACTGAAGAAGCCTTCATCAGGACAACTGATGTACCGTTCAACTATAACATTATCATATGGTCTATATTTAAATGTTTAAGAGATTGGCAGCCGGAAGTTACAAATAAGGAAAGAAGAAAGAAGCTTTTCGTAAGAATTTTACACATATATTGTTTTCTTAGAAATACGCTATACATATAATTAAAGTTCCGTCAGTTTCTGCCATTACATTACTTGAACTTTTATATACACATGCATGCATTTTCAAACGATAATCTGTCCTATTAAACCTTATAATAAAGACTAGTGATGTTATTACGATCTTAATTCAGCTAAAACATGCAACATTCAAAAACACAAGGCTTGTTATCAAATTTCCTCCAATTTTGGTCAGACTGGCCAATAAAATTCCCCAAACACTGAAGACTTTCCAGTTGTCAATTACGTCATGAAAAGTCAGGGTGTCTGCCGGAAAATACTTCCCACAGCTGTCGTTGCAATATCACCATAAAGATTTTTGCTTTCGCTCTACTGAGTATCGCTCCAGTGTTTTTAAAGATTATCTGCTAACGCAGTATATGTTTATTTATTTCAGTTTTCTTTTGTTTTGATTGAAAGCTCGGCTTCGTGCCATTTTATTTAGTTTCATACTATAATTCACATATAATTAACACTACGATACAATTCGAATACAAAAACTTTTAGGCTCTGCCGGTTAAAGTCGGATGCATTTAGAATAAGGAGAGACAAAGACGTTTCGAAAACAACTTGTCTATCTATTTCCTGTACGTGTCTTTCATTGTCATTTTAGTTAAGCATCATGTTTTAAAATTTATCACAATACTCACAGTTTTAGAAACTTTGGTTTAGTTTTTTCTTTCTTATTACGAAAGATAACAAATTGCTATAATAAGCGTTTCAGCAACTACGACATAAATTATATCAACATCCACCTGTCACGTTTAGAAACTTGAAATTTGCAAATATGGAACTTTTAAATGTTGATTTTATTAAAGGACAAAGAAAATGAATATTAAACGCTTTTCTTAGTAATTCAAGGAGAAACCTGTGGAATCCCGTGTTAATAACGTCATCACACGTGCCGGCCTTTCATTTTCAGAAACTCATTTTTGCTTTAAAAATAGTAACACGTTTGATAAATGATTAGCAAAAATGGCTCTCTCTGCGTTGTACGCGCTCCTAGTTTTATCTGTAATGACTGAATTAGTCAGACTCTTCCAAACCACAGTAGTGGAAGGCAGTCAAGTTAAAATCTTGAGAACACCACCGTTTGACTCCGTGGCTTCGTTATCTCCGTTATTTCCGTGCTGTGAGTTGTTGGGTACTTGCGGTGTTCATGTCGCCAACGCTAGCTGTAGTTGCGGCCAGGTTGACTCAACCTTTTACGAGGGCAATTGGTCTTGTGTGAATATTGAACAACTAAGAAGCGAAGAAGGTAAGTTTTAAATTTTCACATCATCTCGTAAAACCTTGACTCGCTCATGTCACTTTTATAGACCAGCAACCGGAGTACAATACTTAAAATCTACTAACATTGCGTGATTAACTCATCTAGCAGGTAATTTCAAGCGTTGAACTTGAAGGAGATAACCTCATAACGGAACATTCATTTCGTCTTATTTAATATACAAATTTGTTAAAGCTTAATATGCCCTACTGTTTGTTCTTGCAACTGATTAGTTTTAACGCAGTGCAACCAAGACCTATTGTTACAAAATACTAATTTTGAACAAAACATTTTTCCTTCATTTTGTTCGCTTATAAAGAAAAATGATATTCTTATCCGATTATAATCACCACTTATGTTTGAGCGTGCTTACGGGTGAGACATGAATAATATAACCTATAGAATGATCTTATCATCTGCATATTATTACCTACTAAGATTTCGTTATCAATTCATCTAACATGTAACATTAAGCGTTAAGGTAATATTTTCCTAAAGAAAATAATATTTTCGTCTTATTTAAGATACAAAAATGTTAAAGCTAATGCCCTACTGTTCTTTTTCACGATTGAGGAGTTTTAGCGCAGTGCAATTACGACCTATTCTCACAAAATATTAATTTTGAACAAAACTGTTTTCTCTTGCATTTCATTCGCTTATAAAGAAGAATACTGTACTGTAAAATATATTCTAATACGATTATAATCACCACTTGTGTTGAAGCGTGCTTACGGCCGGTGAGAAATGAATAATATAATTTATAGAATCATCTCATTATCTGCGTTTTATTACATTGTTATCTTCTATTTGCATGTAATATCTCGAATGGTATTACGCAATACTCTGAAAATTAAGATCATTATTTGAAAGTGCAGTGTTTGAATATTGAAAAAGCGAGTGCAGGCCAACTGTTTGTTAATATAAAATAGAGTGTCTTATTAACGTAATTTTCCTGTCACATTCAATAAACGTGTCTGAATACTTGCCAGTCGTCTTTAAATACATTATTCATTATAAGGAAGAGAAAGAAAAGCTCCTTAGAGAAGAACCCATTGCTATGTTAAATGTAAATTATTAACTATTAACATAGATGAATAGATATAAACTATTAAAATACTTATGATTTTTATAATTTTTATTATTATCGCCACTATATTAATATTATAAGCAGGTTCGACCTCACAGCTGCGTGCTATGACCGGTTTTCCTAAGCATAGAAACATAGATGTGAGTTTTTGTTGTTATTTTAATAACAAAAAAATTAAAATAATAATTAATTAGTTAGTTAATTAATAATTATTAATTATATTATATTACTAATTAAAATTAGTGTTTATTACTAATTAAAATTAGTGTTATCAGTTATTTGTATATCATGATCGTCATTACTATTATCGTTATAACTAGCATTACCACTGATGTATTATAACTACTTGTTCTCCTACTATTGTTACTATGAATGAAATGCTCCAGAGATTACTTTATGTAATGACTCTTTAAACTATTGGCAAGGAAACGTGTTTGTTGAGTCAAAAGTTATGTTTCATTTAAAACAATTTCTAAAAAGTAAATTGAAAAGACTTATTCTATGCAGTTGATTTACAATGGTGTTACACATGGCAGCAGCTCTAGACCCAAAAACTGTAATCTAAAATCTTTCTAAAGCAAGGCGTACTTTTAGGGTGCCACTTTTTCCTTGAGAGAGATGAAAAGTTTTCACCTATGAAAGTGTTGCCTTTGAAACCGCGCTATGGCAAAGCCCAAAACACTCAGTGCAAGTTCAATATAAATGGAACGTCCTTCAACAAGTACCTCGACTGCAACGGCCAGTGGAGAGACGTTGCTGCGGACCATACAAGGAATTTGTTTAATCTTACTACTCATTATCGCAAAGAGTCTCTTCTGGAGGTGGGTTTGATTTCTATTTATTGCTCAGAATATGTTTTCCTTCCCTTAAGTGCTTGTTGAATTTATTTTGAGGTGATAGGTAATTGCAACTGATTCTAGTGCTTTGTCTGGCCGTCGTTTTTCACAATGAACCTTAAAGGAGACTTCTTCTGTGAAGTCCAGGTACAAAGAGGAAAGTTCATAGACTCTCTGTCATCCGGAATATTATCATACAGGCTGACTGCTGGATAATTCTGTGAAATCCAGATACAAAAAGGAGGTTCATGAGCGACTCTCTGTCATTCGGCAATATGTCATCGTGGTAGAAATCTGAAGATACTGGGAAGTCCAAATACAAAGAGTCCAGGTGCAAAGAGGAAAGCTCATAGACTCTCTGTCGGTGGAATCTAATCACACAGACTGACTTCTGGATACTTCTGTGAAGTCCAGATCAAAGAGGAAAGTTGAGCGACTCTCTGTCATTCGGCAATATGTCATCGTGGTAGAAATCTGAAGACATCTGGGAAGTTCAAATACAAAGAGTCCAGGTGCAAAGAGGAAAGCTCATAGACTCTCTGTCGGTGGAATCTAATCGCACAGACTGACTTCTGGATACTTCTGTGAAGTCCAGATCAAAGAGGAAAGTTGAGCGACTCTCTGTCATTCGGCAAT
>JAOBAT010000003.1:6226-18682 GCA_026413305.1 Hydrozoanthus tunicans
TGGGTTCTTTTAAGTCCCCCGAGAGGAGATTGAGAGATTGAGAGACTGGGCCTACGGTTTAACGTCCTTATCCGAGATTCCACTGTTAATCATAAGCAATTAAAATGTCTAAGTGAAAAATATAACTCACCTGGGCCAGGAGAAGGGGATACATAGAACATATAATCCATTCTGTACTCAGGGCTTGGGGGTTTGGGGCTCGCCGAGATGAACTGCCGCCAGTAGGGAGACCCACCCGACGAGTAGACGTAAACTGGTGACGCGAACTGCTCGCTAGCTTGCTTTACAGCTGAGAATGAAAACATGTCTGTCCATTCCTTGAGGCTGCTAGATCTCTCGCGCCACAGTCGATACTGGTTGTGACTTTCGTTGCATGACACATGCAGTACTATCGTTTCAGGTGCTGTAATAGAGAGTAATCGATTGTCTTGTTAGTCTCAAGTGCCAAGTAAACTGAGGAAAGGCAAGAAATAGATCAACATTTGAGAGACAAATGTAGAGATTAGATGATACTCTTAAAATAGGACAACAGAGACCAGAAAAGATATAGATAAATGTATTGAAACCTTAAAGGGGAACAGAACCCTAAAATAAACTTTTGCCAATCAAAATATTTAACTGAGTGTGAAAACAATATTGTATCGCGCTGACTTTCCGAGAAATTCGAGTTTGAATCATATTAATTGCCACATGGTACTGGCGGCTCAGAAATAGGGGTTAAGCGGAGAGAGAGAGTGAGGTTATAACGTCAGATATGGGTAAGAACTGGCTCGGACTGAAAAAATTCCTCATTGGAGTGAGACATCGCACACAACAAAAAAGTTATGCACCTAGCAATATAAAGCCCGGGAGGGGGAGGGGGGTTGCGGGCAAGAGTGGGGATTTGTGTCTGTGACCTGAAATTTTTGTAAAACGCCCATGGGTCCAAGGTCCCCATCCCGGGAACACAAAATATATCAAATCTCCCTTTTCCTGGCCCGGGTAACAAGGCAGTTACAAAAGGTTCTGAAAATGAAACTATGTTAGCATTTTTTTAATATGTTTTCTAACATGGTTGAAAAAGAAAAAGGCAAGAGAACTTGTATTATCTTTGTGGAATTATCGATTGTTATTGAGCACACATAAGTTTCCCCCATAAAAACCTGATTTTTTTGGGGGGGGAAAGGTTGAAAATGCCAAGCTATTGGACTGCTTACAGTTTGTGTTTTAGCAAACAATGGCACTGTTAAGAAGTTCTGACAAAAGTCCTTTGGCAAACATCCTTTTAAGTGCACACCTTTATTTAATGCATATCACATTCATCGTTACAGCAGGGGACTTTGGGCTTACCCGCAGGGAAAATTTTCAGCTTTCAATTGGTATTTTTTAGGGTAATTTTAAAATAACTGAGAAATATTATTTAGGGTGGAAAATCTTATTCCCTTGTATTTTTAGGGTATTTTTGGGACTTTTCTGGTGGTCATCCCTACCCTTTTGACCCTGAAACCCCCCCCCCTTCCCCCAGGTTTCAACCAATCTACCTGATCATTTTACCTTATGACCCAAAATTAATGACAAAACTTAAACATACCAAAAATTTATGTATACAGCAAACTTGAGAAAACAAATACTCAAATACTGAATGACAGATCTCCCATATCAACACTAACGGAATTTAGACATTCTCTTAAAAAGAATCGAGGGAATCCTTTAACCTGAAAACCAGTCCTTGTAAGTTACCCTCATAAACTTAAATTGTCCGGGGGGCGGGGGCATTTTATTTCTTCTGGCAACTAATCCACTGTTTGGCATGGATAAATGAGGAAATAAAAACAAATATTTAAGATCAATTTGAGGCTGAAATTGCCAAAAAGTAAAAGAACAGCCCAGCTGAACTTTAGTTAGTGAGTGTGTAATTAATGAAGGCTGAACTTTTTTGTCCTGTTTTAGATGGTGTGCTTCTGGATCATCGCAGACCACGCAAGTTGAATTCATGGCTCTTGAAGATGGATTACATGAGGTCAGTACATATATACTCATGTATTACCAAGAGAATGTAGAAGAGGCAATTTGTTATGCATTTGAGGAAAAAGGCAAAATTTTAGGCTGCAAAACATGTTTTGTTCATCTTCAGTTGTAACTGGGACTCATTTATAAGGAGTGAGCTGTGGTAATTAATTATCAAGTACAATCATCTCATTAATTCTTGAAATTCCTGCTTATTAAATGTAAATGGAACAAAATAATTACTAGGTAATTATTAAACCATCACGAAAAAATTTTAAGTTGATTGGAGACATGATCAAAACATGTTTTTGCAGCCTAAAAATTGTTGTCCATTTCCTCAAAATAAATATTCATATATACTAAGTTCCAATATATAAATTATGTGATACAAAGATACAACAGATAACAGAAAACTTTTTTGTGCGCAAAATAAGTAGCTGCAACTCATGGTTTATTTTAGCTGTTGACGAGAGCATAGACATTAGAAATAGCAAAAGCTAGTCTGGCTAAATGCCTGGGCAGTAAGAATAGCTCTTTTTTGTTAAACTGACCAGAAACCGGGTCGCAACCTTACTCTTATCAACATTACATTCCCTGGGTTATCAGTGTTAAGTAAACCAGACCAACAACTTAACATCCCTGTCTACAGATGGCCGGTGTGGCAAAACAAGGCCACACAAGTGTTCGACTCTTGTCACCCACACCACCAGGGACCTCACACTTGGTTATTACAGTTTTTACCAATTGAACAAAGCTCACACACACATTGAAACAGTAATAAACCCTGCTGATTAAGTCAAAATTGCCAAAAGGCACTTAAAAGCAATTCTTACTTTTGATTCATGATTAAACTGGTTCAGATTATGATGCGTTTAAAACTTTCTCATACAGGTTGGGAAGTACATGGTGTCAAAATGGCGAGATCGCAAGTCAAGGGATGAGTCATTACTTCCAAACTCTGGACAAGACCCTGGACAGTTCACAGTCATCTCGCATTCTTGTCAAGTGTCTGTCTCTGGAATGGATAGACAATGAATAGTTTAATATTATTTTTTGCTTTGCAACTAGGTACTGGGTATAATTATTGAGTAATACATATAAACTGTAAATTACAGTTAATTGATATGTACATTAGAAGCTGAACTTTATAAAATTTGGCTGTATCAATAGGCCAGAAATCTACAAAACTTACTTAAGGTTAGAACAAGTCTGTAAAGTTTTAGATTTTTTAACCTTATGTAAATGTTTTCTCCATTTATCCGAGAGTAATATCAGTGAATAATGAACTTAACTATGCAAGCACAGCTTAGGAGCCAAGGAAGTGGTAGCAATGGATAACTGTTTCGCTCTCATTTGAGCTTGTCAGCACTGCATAGCCAAGCCACTGAAAAAGGACACAGGGTACTTGTCCCGAGGGGGGGTACTCAAAGGTCAAAAGGGTAGCAATGACCTTCGGAAATGTTCCCAAAATACCCTAAAAATATCAAGGATAAAAATTTTCCACCAGGCTTTTGGTTTAACACCAGATTTCTTTTTACAACCCCTTAAAAATAGTGGACTGGCAATTTTAACCCCTAAAAAATGCGACAGTTGTACCTAACCTCCCAATGTAGGAAGTACTCCCCCCCCCCCGGGTACTTTTATCCAGCAGCCATAATTCCCATGGCAGATCTAACTGAGGTCTCTTTAAACTTTGGTCACCTTAAGTGTGGACCTTGATTTTGCAAAGTTAGCTTGTTGTAGTTTAAATTTAGAGAAGTTTTGTAAAAAGGGAAGTAAACCCCAGGAATATTGAGTTGGAAATCCTGGCACTTTGCAGAGTTTGTCCTTAAAATCCCCTTCCCCGACCCCCACCCCCCCCCCAGAAACTTCTCTAATATATGTCACACTTATCTGTTTCAGTGCCCTTCAAAAACAAGAAATTTGATGGAAGTCATCAAGACCATTTGGTTCAAACCTGAAGAAATTCAGAGGGTGGGGATAGGGAGGAAGGGGGAAGGGGGCAGCTTCTACCCCATTAAAAAGCCTGTCAATCTACTGCTGCCTTGGATTTTTGAATGTTTTATTTAAAGGGTTACCAGACTTTGCTTTGGTGTCTGGACACTAGTTCCAAACTTTAAGTTGTACTAAATAATATTATAATTGTATATTATGAGCAAATAGTCATGTTCTAGAAATTATTGTAAGAGTTTTCCCACTTTAAAGGAACACTATTTATAAAACAATGTGAAATTAATTAAGTTGCCATTTTATGCAAAAGGTTTTTTTTACAAAAGTGTAAGCTACATTAGTGTTAATAAAAACATCCTTTTTGTTGCTGAAGAAACAGTTTATTTTGTCATTTTTTGCCAATGATCTTTCAAGAAACTTGGTGTTCTTAGAATTTGGAGCTTTCTCCTTTAAGATTGTTCATGACATTCTTAGCAGTTTCCAAAAACAATTTTGAGAATCGACTCAATATTCAACCTATTATTAAGCTTCAAAGTTGTCGAAAAAGCCACGACCTTCAACAATGACCTAGCACCGGAAGAATGGAGATTGGTGACAAAATAGGAGGAACCCACTGTTTGCATCTGACCTTTGACTTTCACCTCCATACAACGGAATAACATGAACTGCAATATTTCTTGACAATGAAAAACATTTCTACAGTTCCATACAACACACCTCTTTGGCATTTTGCTCCAAATGTGCCTCAAAGATGGCACACTGCCTCCCTCTAATATGTCGTCAAATCAACTAGTACCATGCATGCCTTCTTGCATCCAGTCATCTTCATAGGGCGTGGCTTTTTCATTAACTTTGAAACTTAGTAACCAGACAAATCTGAAACTGATTAGAAAGCCCCAAATTCTAAGAAGACAAAGTTTCTTGAAAGATGTTATAGACACTTTAAATCACATGAGAAGGAGTGTCAAAGCACACCACCCTCCTCGCACAGTGTGTATTATTTTGTTCAGTTGAGCAAACTTGTCATTTGAAGTGATTAATGGTGGTGCAGCTGTTTCTTAGTGTAATTTTTCTGTCTCCTATTACTTTGCTCCCCAACAGCCCAATCCCCAAAAAACACCTTAAATCCACAAATCCCCAACTAAGTCATCCAGTTCTGAATATGAACACACTACCAAGCAACAATCATTTAAACTGTGAATTTATTATTTATTAACTTTTATTAGAAACATTTCCTAATTTACATTGTGGAAACACAGATGGAGATAGAGTTGAAATTTATAGCATTTGTAATTTACAATAAATAGTGTCAATTTGCCACACCAAAGTAGAAATGTAACCTTGAACAACTTGAAATTTTGTAGGTAAAATGTAGAGTGACAAGCTTTACTCTCCTTCTGGGATCAAAGGCCGCTTTACAACAAGTATTCTGTGGTTTGACACAGTGGTCATGAGGACAAAGTCTCTAAAATGAACTAAAAACAAAGAAAACTATTAATATTACTTTCTTTAACAATAATAAGTAGAGAGTTTGAGTTGAAACATTGCTGCATTAAGTGCTAATTTGACTACCTATCCTTCAAGAAAATAATTGTGTCAAAGCCTTTCAAATTCTATCACTCACAGTGTAAATAGTCTTCTGTATAGTTTTATTTTTTTCCTTATCAATTTTGGAGAATTTTAATGTAAAATATTTTTATTTAGTTCTATTTTACTTTAATTTATATGTCAGATAAAGAGCCACCTAGTGGGTATGCTGAAATTAAACTGTTGTTCTTATTACTCTAACAAAAAGTGATTTGCATTGGATTAACATAAACTGGCAAAAACTAATGATAAAAACCCACGTTTCAGCAACATCTTGGTGCCATTGGCAAGGGAAACTAAAACAATTTTGCGAGTTCAAAAGTGACTATAAGTTCTGCATAAGTTAGACAAAGATCTTGGTACAAATTGAGTCTGATTGTACATTAGAACACGGTCGTAATGGTGCCAAGATGTCGCAGAAATGTAGGTTTTTATTGTTAGTTTTTGCTAGTTTATGTTGTTATTTTTATTATTATTATTATTATTATTATTATTATTATTATTATTATTATTATTATTAGATAGTGAGCATGTTAGCAAATCAGATTGCAATTTTTTTGATAGTATGCTTGTTGGTTTTTACTGTAATTGCTGATATCCACAACACAAATTGTGTTTTGACAAAACCAACTGACAAGCCGACCCTTTTCCTCTTGTGTAACCCCAGGGGCAGATACAGGATTTCAAAAAGGGGGTCACAGATATTTCAGCACTAATGCCATTGTAAAAGGTGAAAACATCTTCAATCTTTTTGAAGCCAAAATATACATCTACAAGGTGACCTTGAAGAAAAGAGACAACTCGGTGTATTATGTGGGGCTAGCTGTAACATCTCCTTCATTATTCGACAGCTCACAGATTTCATTCAGTGTGATTGCAATTAATGCTTACAATCCGAATTTGGTTTTGAGTGCATAATGAGTGCTTCTCAACCCACTGTGTTTTGTTCATATTCTTTGCATATCAATACCAGAACTTCATGCTCTCTAAATTTGTTGATTATCTGTAAACTGTTTTTGCCGATGCTCAACAACAAATTATTGATAAATCTTGTCTTTCTGTTTTTATTTTTTCAGTAGAGTTAAAAAAGGAGGGTGAAAATCCACCCCTCCACCCCCCCTGGTATCTGTCCCTGAACCCATCATATGTAACCCTAACACTTGTATACACATGTACAACATTCAAACAAAAAAGGACATATTGACAACAATAACAAAAACTTATTTCAATCTTTTGAACTAACTCTTTTCCCTTAGGGAATCGGGGTGACTTGATTTATGCTAAGTTTTATATATTTTAACAAAGACGAGGCAGTTTTATTCAGTTTTAACTCTGAAGATGATCTGTTAAGATCGAAAACGTTTAGTTTTAATATCATATAATTTATTATACTATTTTTACCTAGTTTTTACTAAAACTTTAATGAGGCGGAATTATGACCAAAAACTTATTTGTTAACTCTTCAACACTAAATATGGCAAATAGCAAATTG
Organism: Hydrozoanthus tunicans; assembly: GCA_026413305.1. Lineage (NCBI taxonomy): Eukaryota > Metazoa > Cnidaria > Anthozoa > Zoantharia > Hydrozoanthidae > Hydrozoanthus > Hydrozoanthus tunicans. The sequence goes on from JAOBAT010000003.1 coordinate 13,242, forward strand.
CTTACTAGTTGTCTCAAATAGAACCCATATTTTTCCTGTTACCAGTTTTAGAGAACTTAGCTTTTCATCTTCAATAGTTTTAATGAGCCATTTTGTATGAGTTATGTAAGGTGAAGTTAGATGTTGATGAACTGGCTAAAACTGAAAGGGTTAAATAATCCTGAGTTTCGAGGCAATGGTAGTGCATGAATCAATACATACTTGACATTCTTTTAAAAGTCTGTGTTCTGTCACCAGAGATTGGTATCATTGTGGCCGTCTGGAGCATGTTAAGCAATGTGGCTGCAGTTCTTTCATCATTCTCTAGATCTCCAGAAGACTAAGTACAAAATCAAAAACAAATAAAAACCTTAGGTAAAAAATAAGGCTCCAATATGGGTAGGGGGATAAATAATTTTCCTGTACTGTTTTAGCTACATTAAGCACACACAGCATACATTCAACAAGTTAAACCACATAATTTTAATTGATTGGTTACAAAACCACAGTTGCATGTCTTTGTTCATCTTTTCCTTTTAAGAAATGGTCTGTGTAGGAACTTTTGTGGTATAATATTTAATCCAATCATAGAACTTCAAAACAAAAGCAAAGAAAACCTTTTTACTTTCAGTGTTCCCCACATAGAATTTTTCTTAAATTTAAAAACAGAAATGTTTCAATTGGAAAGAAATACATCAGCTTAGTCATCAAGATATTGTCCATTTTTAAAATTTAGCCAATCAAGTCAACAGTTTAATAATACCGCAATTAGCACCTTTCTGCGTTGCATTGTGGTTGCCCTCTCTAGTTCTTACTCAGAACATTACTTAAATTATGCGTTCTTGACCCTGCACAAAACATGAGATTCTGAAATGCTAATCAACAAGTAGCCAGTCAAAATATTCTTACTAATACCTAAAACAAGAATGCGCATGACCATGGTACCTAGTTGACCATTTAATCACCTAAGATGTACTTTCTTTGTATTTCCCTTAAATCTGTGCAGTGGTTCGCTGGCTTGCATAACAATTTACCAACCTGTACACTCAAAACTACAGTTACACTGAATGTTTTGTACCCTTGCTACTTTTACTTCTGACATTAATTTCAATTTAACACTATGATTGGTGTAATTTTTGTCTAAATATCAATACTTTAAACTTGCACAAAGGCAAAAGAAATGGTTGGATGTATTAGTAATTGAAGGGTCTAGTGCGAAAACGACATAAGTGACTTTTGATGAAGTTGTCATTTCTCCCTACATTATCCCTATTAACTCTCGAGAATCATTTGGAGAATGTAACATTTCATACTAAGTCACTTGTAAACGTCGCTTTTACACTAGACCTTTCAATTGTTTACAAAATGTGAAGTGAGAATGAATACAAGTAAACAACTGACTAAAGATTGAAGGGTTGTTCAAATTACTAAGTTATAATAAGGGTATGTTGAAAAGCAGAGTGTGAAAATGTTTGGCACTATTAAATTTAAGATTTTGTTAGCATACTACTAATCCAGAAACAAACTCAGTATAGGAGGAGGGGTATTGGGATAGTAAAAACAACAGCGACTCAACACCAAAGTAGGACTTTTATCTGCTGCTATTGTATTCACCATTTATAATCCTATTACCTTGTGATCAGTATGATTATAATTGCATTATTCCTATATATAGTTCAACAAACACCAAGTCCTATTAAAGCACTGACAAAGACAATACTGAAACATGTCATGCAAAAAAAACTCAAGTTGTTGTTTATGTGTTAAAAACAACTTAATTGACAGCTAGCCAAATCCCATACTCCTAACAGAAGATGTTTATTGTAAAATTCATTTATGATCAGATATTGACAACAGCATGAATAGATTTGTATGCCTAGTTGCACATGCTTGCAACATTTAAAAGCAGTATTATAATAGATTTAATGAAATGAATTATTACAATCAAGTAGATTTTGACTATAGTATGTCAAAAAGTTCTGTTTGTATATAACATCACAAAAATTCAGAACATCCTCAACTCCATGACTAAATGAATCCTCTTAACTATGCCATAGATTTTCCTGATACAATACTCACAGCTAGAACTGCACCAGAACTGTCAAGAACAAGGTATCCCTGGACATCTGGAATTTTATCGAGCCCTTGAGCTAGGTTGGCTGTCTGTAAAGAAAGAGGCACAAATTTCCCAGATGCTGAGTACATCATGATGATAAAACCAAAGTTCCCTTGTCACTGCCAAGACATAAAACTTAAAATTGCTCACCAACACTTTTCATTTCCTGTTATATACTACAAATAATTATTTATTCAGCATCACATTTTAAGCACATGTTGTTGACACTTAGTATCATATGACAGTATCATGTTGTAGTGTTCAGCAGTACTTTTAATTATTAGTATCATGTGATAATCAAATGTGTTGACTAGTGTTGGGTTGTAACTTAGTATCATACGACAATAACATGTTGTTATGATCATCAGTACTATAGTAATATCATGTGATAAGAGCTTGGTTAAATCAATTGGTAAGGTGTCTGTCAAGTGGGAGGCCAAGGCCCAAGGGGTATTCCCTATATTGGGATGGTAGGTATGACCGCCATATCTTTAGGAGTTAAAATTGCCAGTCTGATATATTTCAGGGGTTGTAAAAAGAAATCTGGTGCTAAACAAAGAGCCTGGTAGTTTTTAGGGTTTAAAAGTGCCAAGCTATTAGATTGCTTGCAGTCCCTTGTTTTAGCAAATGTGTGTACTGATAAGAAGTTTTAAAAGATGTCCTTTGGCAAACATTCTGTAACATGCATGCCTTTATTCACTGCATATCACATTCAGCACAACATGAGGGGAATAAGTGCCAACTCGCTAGCTACCCAGGTAAAAATTTCAGCTTTCAATTGGTATTTTTAGGGTAATCTAATACCGAGAGGATAAAAATTTTTTATCCCTTGGTATTTTTAGGGTATTTTGAAGACTTTTCAGATGGTCATCGTTACCCTCTTGACCACGGAGTACCCTCCCTGGGCTCCATGCTAGACTCCTAGTGCTAGACCTTCATTCATGGTCTTTAAATAACAGAGAAGAAGCTGTAATACTGACACATTTTGAAATCATACACAGCACCGCAGTGTCATGCAACAACCTTCAGTTTTCAAACTCAAGATGTGTAGTTATAATAAAATCTTCAATATTATAAAGCCACAAAACCTACTTTTGTAATATTATGAAAACCCTAACTTGCTGATGAAGTCTGATTTCTAAATCAGTCCCGTGGCTTCTTATAATATAATAACCTGGCTGAGTGGTGAGCATGTTCGACTCATAAACATATATCCTGTGGTTGCAAGTCCAAGTCCTGGGGCAAGTTGTTCGAAGGCTGATTAACTTTAAACCAGGATTAACTCTAAACAAAACCCATTGGTTGTAATGGTAATTAACCCTGGATTAGGGACAATTGTCTTTTCAACAACTGGACCCTGATCAGACCACTGTGTTGTGTACTTGAGCAAGACACTTTGCCCGACTTGTTCCAGTCGACTCAGCTGTATAAATGAGTACCAGTTCTGCTGGGGGCTAACCTGCGATGGATTAGTGTCCTGTCCAGGGGGAGTCAATTAACTCTCTTACAATAACTTACTTACAATAACACTCAAAACCGTAAGTAAGCACCGGCGTTATGGACCACTGATTTTTGAATACCAAGCTAATGTATATACACTGTAGTGAGAAGGTTTTATATGGCACATAAAATGAACTCAACTGAACGTGAACACCTAGTTTTCTACCACAAAACTTCAAGAACAAAAAAGTCGGGTTACAGTTACACTAAAAAAAGCTTGAAGACGAGAGCTACTTCGGGAGAGTTCGGGTTTTTTGGCCGTAGTTTTGGTTTGATGTCTAATCTTTAATATACATCTCAAAAAGAAAGTGCAGATAGCAAAAACAATAATCTAGATCAACTCTTGGGCCCGAAAACTTTATCACCACGTTTTAATATCATAAACACAATCTATAAATGAATCTACACTTCAATTCAAAGTCATTTAACTTGTAATAAATTAAGGAATAAGGTGGCTGCAAAAAAAGCAACCAACTATTAATGAACGTCAATCACTCAATGTCGAGTTCAAGAAGCTTGCAAGTGAAAATGTGTGCCATAATTTGCCACATTTTTAATTCAGCTAACGCATTAACACTAAAAAGTCCTAGGCTGTCTCTTAACGATACAGTGCTGTTGGGCTTACCATGATTTCTTGTATTAGAAGAGTCAAAAAGCTTTTTTTCTTGCAGCACTTGAATTTCGAAACAGATTGGCACAGGAAATCACAAGTAATGGTCACGAGAAATTTGACTGAGTAACCACGCTTTTTAACACTAATTAGTAATAAATGTTTGACCCATATACACATGTATTGCCTCCGTGGCCTAATGGATAAGGCGTCGGCCTCCTAAGCCGAAGATTGCGGGTTCGAGTCCCGTCGGAGGTGTGCGAAATACTTTTTGTGAATTTCATAAATGATTCGCCTTCATTATGTTTTTCATTACTCGCTGTTTAAAGAACACTACAAGAAGAGATTTTTTTTACAGTTTATGTTTGTAAAAATTTAAATTAGCTTGAGAACGTTACCAAAGATTGGTCCGCTTGCACAGCAGAGCCAGAGGTAACACAGCCACAGACATGCAAACAAGGAACCGAGTCCACTGATATTTTTTAATTGAATATATTTACCGTTTTTGCGAAAAAGAAGAAAGCTACTTAGTAAACTCTAGCCATCTACTGTAGTACTGGCTGACTTTATGAAATACACCAATGTCAAAAAGCTGGATTACAATGAAAAATTACTTTCGTGTGAAAAATTTTGTGTCTAATTTTCAGAGCGGCTTGTATGGATTAAAACGTTCTTTACTTCGAAAGAAAACTTAATATAATAGCAGTGAAAAGAAAGTGAATTGATATACCATTTAAAGTCTTATACTACCGTTGAACACGTGCACAGCAAATAATTTGGAAATTTCTTCTCCGACAAGTGGACAACTGTTCGAACAACTCTGCTTGTATCTCCTGGGAAAATGAAAGACAGTTGAAAACTCTATCCTTCGTCTTGGCACAGCGTCAGCCGGCCGAAAAAACTCAAGTTAGTTTATCGCGAGAAAAATTTTCTTGACGACTGAATGGGCATGGCCTCTAAACCAATCAGAACGCGCCTACTATACAAATTATTTTCCAAGAGAGTTGTTTAAAATTGCTGAAATTTCAAGAATTTCGTTTTATCCCTTGTATTCAGTATACAGATCGAGCTCTAAAGTGTAAGTTCGTGCTTACTGTAAAGTATTTTATAAACATTTCAAACCGTATGCTCTTAACTTGAATGCTTTTATATACGCGCTGGATCAACACTGCACTGTGCGATATTTGAAATCCGTTCAGTTACACGGGCGGCGGGAAACCGGGTAGAGGGGGGGGG
>JAOBAT010000004.1:0-10929 GCA_026413305.1 Hydrozoanthus tunicans
GAACTCCGAATATGAGCTGATAACCGAGATTGAATGAAGCAATCAGAACGCGCGAATCGCAATATTCGAGATTGAAAATTTAATAACACTGTTTACACAAATTGAATATTCTTTTCGTTGGAAAACTGCCTTTGTTCTTTCCTTATCAGAAACCTTCGTTCGCACAACAAGTCTCGGTATACGATCTTACTTAGGATAAACTCTTGTAAAAATCTGTAAGGTATACTTAATAGAAAATAATAAAGTTTGTGTTGAAAACTGCGGTTACAATATGCTTATGAGCGCACGCTGTTAGGTGTTAAGTAACAGGGTTTTACAACAATTACTAACAGTTATTACATGGAAGTATCGTGGGGCTTATTTGAAGCACAAGCTTTTGCATTCCAAATGAGGTGGCATGCAAGTTCTCTCCTGTAATGACAGAAGTGAAGTGGGCCTCGTTGTATCGGCAAAGTTTGTAGCCTACACAACCGAACAGCGATTGTTAAACATTTTTGAATCGGAGCTGCAGAAAAAGAGGCTGAAATACACGCATCTTGAACTAAAAAATGTTGAAAAACATTGCAATAAACTCGCAGTGTTAATATAAAACTTGACACTGTGTTCTTTCACTTCTTCTTTTTAAACCGTCTTTAGTGTTTTGAATAAGCCCCGCATCGGCCACTCTGGTGCGGGCTTATTCGGGGGCGGGGTTTAATTGAGAAAATACGGTAGGTTAAAGAGTTTGAATTAAAGACCAGAAAAATGTAAAAAATCAAAAAATCAATAATTCTTTCCTTAACTAGATTATTGATTCTAACAGTCTAATCAGTTCATTTAGACATGCAACACTTAGGCGGACCACAGCACTGGTCTCTCACCTATCAGTGTGTGGGATATTTTGTAAGTCACCCGCTAGAAGACAAGAGATTTGTTCAACGATTTAACCTGTCAATTGACGATAGGACGAATGAAGGCTTCATAAGGCCGGGTTCAAACTTCATTCTTTCGTTTGTTTGTTCCTTTAATCACTAACTCATTCGTTAATTTGTTCTTTATCACTCTTTTTCATATTTTTATTTGTTCTTTCAATCACTCATTCATTCGTTTGTTTGTTTGTTCTTTCAGTCACTCATTCATTCGTTAATTTGTTCTTTCAATCGGTCGGTTATTCGTTTACATTGTCTTTTTAAGTACTTTCAATTTATTTATAGCAAAATAAAGTAGATTCAATCTTACCCGAGCAATACGATAAAGAGTTCCATTTTCAGGTTTTCTTGTTAAAATGGAACTTAAATTAAACATCTCGCAGTCGTGAAAACCAGAACCATTCGCGTCAACGAAGTTGTACGCGTCACATCCGGTCACAAGACGTTGAATCTTACACGCATGCTGACAAATAGCTTCCGTTTGGGTCCGAACAACATGCACAGGTGTTCCAGTCAGTCGGTGTCCTTTTGCCGGGGGTTCGTACACCTCATCGGCAGGTGTGTTCTCAACCATAGAGCAGAGACCTGCCGGTACAATGCAAACAGATTGCCGTCACTCTTTCAACAAACGAAGTCGGGGATTCCACGTTTTACCCTTTATAACATACACAACAAAATTTCTCGATTCTGGTTGGTTTAGAATCGGGCTGTTTTTCGAAACATTGTGCAAAAAAAGTTGATTCAGTTCATGCAGTTTACTCTACGATTATGACAACATCTATGATTACAACTTCGACTACAATGCGACTACGACTTCCACCACGACTACGGTTGCGACTTCGAGTACGAGTACGACTTGGAATACAACTACTACTGCGACGGCTACTACGACTATTACTATTACGGCTTTTATTTCGACTCAGACGATTTTGAAAACGATTACGACGACTACGATTACTGCGACCGCTACGACTACGACTACTACGACTAAAATAATGGCTATGACTTTAGCTACTACGAGTTCAACGGTTACGATCACTGCGACGACTACGACTACCGATACGATTATGATTAATAAAGACTTCGTTTGCAATGACGACTATGATTATGACTTCCATCTCGACTAATTTTATTCTTGTTAATAGTTCCATGCTAGTTCCTTTAATACTGATTAAAAACTCTTTGTACGCTTGACCTGTAATTTTGTTGTGTATATAATTAAAAAGTAATCACATGACTTTTCTCGTTCAATTTAGAAGAAGTTTGCACTCATGTGTTTTTCAAAATGCTCAAATTGCATGAGCCCTACCGTTTTGAAACTTTTTGAAAACCCCACTCGAACAAATTATTTCCAAATTGAACTCGAAGCCGCGTGATTACCTATACTGATGTTACTACTTTTAGCGGCTAATTCGCTAATATCCCCTCCCCTCCGATCCTTTCGCGTAATAAAGAACTCCATTTCGAAATTTAATGAATGTTATCCTTGATCGTCGATATATATGTCCCGCGACTACTTCATCTATTCCCGGAGAGGATCCCATTTTTAACATTTATAGATAATTGATTTTATCTGCTACCTGTGGTGTTGATACAAAGGTTGCACGCTTTGTGTGTGGAACCGAGAATGTTGATTTGGCTAGTCACTATCAACTAGTTCGTTGTTTTGACAGCTTCAGTTGATTAATGATCTGATTTTGTCCTTAATAAAGCGAGCATGTTCTAACTAAACAACCTGCAGGCGTAGTTAACGTTTTGTCTAATTCTTTTATTTCGTTTTGTTTGATTTAGGAACCTCAATAATACGTTGGCAAAACAATTGAAACCTCAAAGTTTGCCGACAAAACTTGTAACTCTTGTTTTGATTATCTAATCCTGTATCAGTTTTGTATCGGTAGTGTTAATTTTGTGGCTAAAATAATATACGCCATCAAATACTAAAAGCAGGCAAAGAATTGCTGCAACGTTCATGAGCTTTTTTAAAGGTTTTGCCAATTGTCTAAATTATTGACATTAAAGGGGAACATTAAGACATTTGAAGCGACGTCGTTGAAATACTAAACGAAGGGGGAAAGGGCGAACTCTTGTGATTCTAACATCAAACCTGTCGATAATCCTTTTATGGAAGATATATATTGCATTCGTCGGGCATACAAAACAAATTGACTAAGACTTCGTTTATGTATCTGAATGACGTCATTCATCGGATGAGGTTTAGGAGTGAGGCAAATTCAATCATTTGGGAAAGATTTGATAAACATCTTTCTGGCAATTCTTAAGCATAGCCACCTGATAGAAACTCATAAACTTTAAGTTTTGTTTGAATTAAGGACCTGAACCAAACATACCTTCGTCGGCAGCAGCAAGGCGTAAAAATATCCCGACGACAACAACATGTTTAAAAAGGAAGCGTTTCATTCCATTCATTTTGCGAGTCGAGTCAGCCTTCTCTTCAAACTGTAGGTAAAAGGGCTAGAACGACTGCACTAACTTGAATTATTGTGCCTTTTAAACTTTAACCTTTTTTAAACTAACTCATTTTGGACAGACTAAAGCATTGAAAGTCTTAAACGGCATCAATTTTTGATGATTTGCTTGTAGCAACTTCAAGTTTTGTCCATCGCACAACACGATTGGGTATAAACGCGATACGATGCTTTAAAAAAGAAGTGTTTTTGCTTAAAAATGAAGAGCAAATAAACAGAAACAGCAAGTAACTTGTAGCTGAAATAAAACAACTTGTGTAGGCAAGTGTTTCTTTCGTTTTGTTAATTTTGAGACAAGAAGCTTTGACTGGATGTTTTAACTTCCTACTGTGACTATTCATTAGCCATTTTAAACACAAATGGCCTGCTGTGGGCTTTACAAAGAGAATATAAAATTTTAAAGCATGCATACGGCCACACAGATTAATAGTGTACTTGTCGGGAACTTTTTAACTTCTAAAGCAATTCAGAGGTTTAATTGGTGTCTTTGTTTGTTTGAAAAGTTCTAAATCTGGAGGATTCAAACCCTTACGCCATGAGAATACAAAGTTGTAAAATATTATTCTTTTTGTTTGTTGTTGCAAAACTCTTCATTCAAAACCAAGCTCAAGGTAAGCTAGAATTTTTTCAGCATTACTTGTCATCACAATATCGCTGTGTACAGATTTTAAAAAGAAAAATATGAATTTGGCACAAGCAAAACCGACAGTTTTTGGTAACCAGCGAAGGTCAACGTAAAAAATAAAGATTGCTGAAGGGAAATAAAAAGGACGAATAGAACTTTGAAAACAACTTTTTCAAATCGGATATTGTGTTAGAGAAACGTTATTTTTTTCTTCAACTAAAGTATAAGATTTTCTGTAGACTTCTAAGCCGAGTAAAGCTGTTTTACAAACAAACAATTCAGAATGGTAGCAAATGTATAAAAAAAAAACAATTTTTCTGGTAACGAAAAAAATTGTTGATAAGCGTTGCAAAGTAGCTCATAAATTTTATGGATACAAACTCAAAACTCTTGCTGAGACGAAAATTGTACTTCATTCAAACTTGCCAAATGTTTTTTTGTGTTGTTGATTAACTAGTCTAGATTAGAATATTTTCAAATAGAGAGATATGGTAAAAGCCGGATGTAAATGTTACATCAATATTTTATCTGACGAATTTTGGATTTCAATAGACGAAAACTTCAAGTAAATGTAAAACATTTAGGAGGTAAATATGAATTTTGACGATCCTCCAAACAAAAGCTTGTTTAATACTTTTTCATAATTCATTATCAGACGTTTGCAGTGCAGTCCAAAAAGCACCTGATCAAATCTTCGGGCTCCCTGTGGAGGGTCATCGACTGGTTGGTACGCCTGTCAGTCACACGCTGACCAATAACGAAAAGACGTGTCAATACGCCTGCAAGGTGTCGAGTTTAAGGACAGGTTGTGTGGCATACAACTTCAAGGATGCAGAGAACGGACTGTACAAGTGCGAGTTGTTTAACGCAAGCTCAGTTGAAACAGTTAGAAAACAAATGGAGAGCCGTTACAGAATAACACAGGTATTATGTGCGAGTCAATTCCATCCGCTAGCATCTCCCCCGGGCATTTGAAACTGAAATGTCAAATGCCCGGCCCAGCGGGCAATTTCCGTTGACAAATGCTCCTCCCCGGTTCTTACAATGGCGGTTGAATGCCCCCCAGACAATCAGACCAATATACAAAAACATAAATTGTCATTTTTTAATAAACATGACTGTTTCGGCTCAATAAAGCCATATAAAACAACGGGAACAGAAATTAAGCAGTACAGTACTGTGCTTTACACTCCACCCGCATTATAGAGGTTCTTTGTTCCTTCTGCTTGTGGCCTTCGCCTTCTCCACACCCCTTGTCCGGTTCCTTGCCACTGTAAGCTAGTAAGTGCATGGTCCCACCAGATTTTAATAGTGTTCTCCGCAAAGCAACACTTCCTTGCGAGGCTTCTTAACAGTCATATGGTCTAATGGCGAACTGATAGGGTCACGAAATTAGACACTCCCACCTGGACAAAGACAAAGCAAATGGTCTTTTAGGTCTTTTGTGGTCGGTAAATATTTTTCTTATTCCAAAATGACGATGTAGAAAATTTTTGACATCTGAGCGCCGTCGGAAATGACAACAGGATGTTACGAGGACAGTTTATTGTTGTTTGCAAATGCCCGGGGGGCCGGGACACAATTAATTACCAAATGCCTGGCCTCCTGTGACTTATCTTCTGTCAACTGTCCGAGGTTTGACCGTCGGGGATGCCCGCGAATTGAATTTCCAACTTTCGACATCATTTGTTCTCTTTTTCAGACGTAAAACTGAAAAACTATTTTTTCCTCGTCCGATTCTTTTGTACTGATCTTTGTACAGTAAAAGACCTCTGGTAAATGATTTCTCGGGGTGTTCAATATATTAATAGTATTATTCTTTTACCGATAACTGGTTACAATTGTTATTAAAACTAACTGAACATCCTAATATTACATTTTTTACTTGATGTGAAAAATCCACTTAGTTATTTCTTAGTTAAACTATCGGCGGTACCAGCATATTAATCGATTATCCAAAACAGGACTTCAGCCGAATCTATACTAGCATTGGACTATTTCGAGTCTCTCGTGACACTATATTGACCAGCCAATCAAAAAGGGTAGAGTTTGCTGAAACAACAACTCACGTAACAGCAAAGTAGAATGTAAAGTAGAATGCAATGCAGCTAAAAAAACCTAGTAGATTAGATACAAGAAATGACTGCAGCGTTATCATTTTTTAAAATTGATTTGATTAATCGTCTTGTGCAATTTTTATCTAAAATTTTGATTGTAATTTTAGCTTTGAACTCACTCAAATTTCACAAAGATCTGCCTACTCGGTTCCTAAACGATTGTATTTGATGTTAGTTTTTCACTTTTATAACCATACATTAAAATTTCTGACTAACGGAATATTTTAATCAGCTAAAGTAAACCAACAGGTGGATATGTCAAGGGAATATTAGGCGGCAAAAAACGTCATATCACGAAGTCCAATTGCATAATTCATAGGCATCAATGTTTTCATTTAGAAGAACAATTAATTGTACATATTTATTTTATTTCAGGAAATCTGTGATGGAAGTGAAATACCCATAAAGAAATTTTGTCCAGATTGTAAGTCCAATGTGAAAACATTCCGTATGGCCGTGGCGGCTTATCTTAGGCCACTTAAAAATAAATATCCCGCGGTTTATCATCAGCACTGATTTTTGCCAGCGCATTGACTTTTTTTATTTTTTAAGTAGATGAAATATGTAAGGAAAAATCGAGAAATGTTCTCCCTTTTGCTAAACAATAAACAAAGTGACAAGAAGTTCGGTTGGCGGCATCTTGCGACACTTGAAACCCTTTCGGATTAAAAAAGAGTGGAGTAAAAAATCCACGAGTTATAGATCATATCACAACTAAGTGGTGTGGATTTCCTCCCAAACCGACAAAAAAGTATCAAAACTAAAATAAGCGCCTTCCCTTACTAAGTGTTTTGAAAATATTCCGGGGATAATTTTTTCAGTTGCCTTACTTGTACCTAGCGCCAAACACTTAATTAGGGAGCTAAAAAATTCACCTACGCACAAGTGTTTCTATCTCTTAACAGAGCAAGCAAGCGAATGTTACATAATTTGTCTAAACCACCCAAACAGCCATCTCCCTAGATGACGTACGCAGATAGATTCTATTCATTTTAAGAGTGAATTGCCACAACCAATAAGAACACGTTGTATCTGGCTCATTTTATAAGCCTTGATGTAAAGCTGTGCTTTTGAATAGAAAAAATTCTCATAGGCAGCGGAACGGGGGGGGGCGTACTGCCTCTCTCACCCCCCCCCCCAATAATTTCTGGCTAACAACAGAAACTATTGTAAAGGAATCTCAGATTATATAAAGAACTATGAGAATTTCCGCACTGTGCCCCCTCCCCCCTCCCCCCCAATAATTTTTTGCATGCGCAACACATAATTCTGTGCTGTTGCAGATGGTTGGTATAAAGTTGGGTCAAGTTTTCTGAAACCTGTCCGTGAGGCAAAGACGTGGGGTGAAGCACGAAGCTACTGCCAAACTGATGGCCATGATTTGGTTTCTATAACGAGCGAAGAGCAAGTGAAGTTTATAAAGGATTATTTTGCTGAAACCTTAAATGGTAAACTAATGCTACACCGTTTTCTATCACATCTCGTATGTATTACTAATAACTTTTATCCTACCTCAATTGAAGTAGATAAAGATCAGTCGGATTTTTTTTACTAGCTGTTTCTAAAAGAAAGTGAAGCGCTGATAGATGACATTTTGCTATCATTACGGGAAATGGGTGGTGAAACCGTGGACCCATCATAGATGGCGGTTGTTCATGGTACTTGTAATTAAATCTAGTTTTATGGTCATTGTTAGTTTGGTTGTTTATCAAGCTAGTTCGCGAACAAAAAATATATTTAATATCAGTACTAAATGACACGTTTTCGGAGTGCAGCTCCTTAGATCTTCAGCAAATTACTGATTGTTACTGAATGTTCTCAGAAGCAGTTATTGGATTGAAAAGCTCTGAAAAACTTATTTTTCAGAAAGTGTTTATCTTAATAGTAGGTAATGACCACTCTTGCTATGAAAAAACACAACAAAATGAAGTTTATAGCCGGTTCTTGCCCTTAAGCATATCCATGTGCAGTTGTAGGTCGGGGGGGGGGGATACTTGATCTGGAAAGTGCTAGGGGTGCCCCGCCCAATCCCAAAACCTGACCCTATTCAAGACAGCACAACCTTGAAAATCTATACCCTGTTCAGGACAAAAAGAGAAAAACATATACCCTATACAAGACTGGAGGCTAAAATGTGCACCCTATATAAAACATTTATCGTTATCCTTGCAAATTTATTGTAAATGACAATAATGAAGAAAAATGTTCTATCCCCAACAGGCAAAACACCAAGCACGACCTTCGCCACTGAGAGGCGGTCTTTTAGTGTTTTTTCTTTCTTTTACTAAAATTTATTTTCATTAAGTCAAATGGGGTCAAATATCGCTACCCTCTATAAGACAATATACTGCCAAAAGCGAACCCTGTTTACGACAGCTTGAGTGAAATTGTATAACCTGACTGAGACAACCACTCCCTGGCGGGCGGCACGTCCCTGTTTACTCGGGCTACCTGTGGTAGGCCCAGTCTACGTCTGCGAAGCCTATCTATCTATCTATCTATCTATCTATCTATCTATCTATCTATCTATCTATCTATCTATCTATCTATCTATCTATCTGCCTATCTGTCTATCTGTCTATCTGTCTGTCTGTCTGTCTATCTATCTATCTATCTAATCTATCTATCTATCTATCCATCCATCAGTCTAACAAACGTGTAAGCCTGCGAGTCGGTCAGCGGTGCGCCAAATACAGATGTTTCAAGACTGAAAACAACGTAACAAGGCCCGTTCAAAGAAATGAACTTCAGTCAGCATGTACTTACGCAGCTAGAAAAACTCACTTGGATTTTTGTTTAAAGATTTTTGAGTGTGAACTTGAAATTGAATGAAAATATTTAGCAACTCAAAACTCCATTTCGAACTATGACAAAGTTAAAACACGCATTATAGATCGAATACATTTCTGAGGTTCCAAGCTTAAGTGTAGCCCAAGTAAATGCCATTACAGGCGTCTAGTTAGAAAACATGTGCGAGTATCTCCCCCCTTCGGCACTTTAGTGAGAACATTATCGGTTTTTAGTTTCTTTTTAAGACCAATTGAAAGTGTTTCTTCGTCAGAAAAATGATCAAGCCTTTCTTTTGCTTGGTAGTATCGAAAAATGAGGGCTAAAAGTGGAAAATCTATCAGACTGACCTGTTTTCAAAAGTTCAGTTACACTGCCTGTTTATTCGCTACTTTATTGCATTTATTTCTTTTTAAGTTATCTATCTGAGTTGTCAGGTCGATAATTTTTCTTCCAATAGAATTAAAAGTTTCAGAAATTTAAAATTGACAAGGGAGATTTTTAAGTAAATTGATGTTGGGTTAATAACGGAGCTGCATTAGTTTAAAATATTTGGCGGTAACATTGAGTGATGTGTGTTGTTCATCGTGTCCTTTCCTTCTTCTTTACTAACAGTCACCTGTCCTTCTGGCTGGAAGCACTTTCAAGGACATTGCTACAGTTTTTCCACCGATCTACGAACTTTCAATGAAGCTCAAGAACAGTGCGAACAAGCCGCAGCCGATCTAGTACAGGTCTCATCAACAGCTGAGAACACTTTCGTGAGTGATAATAGCGGGGGGCACACATGGATCGGTCTACGTCGTGGAGGCGATCATAAATTCTATTGGAGAAACGGCGAATTGCCTGTGTTTACAACCTGGGCTTCTTCCGAACCGAATGATAGCGGAGGGCAGGAGGATTGTGGTGAACTAAGAGCGTCCCGCTGGAATGATATACCCTGCACGGCAAAAATCAGTTACGTTTGTGAGAAAGGTACCATCTTGCTTGTTTGCGAAAAGTCCGAGACCAGCCGAAATGGTCCGTACAATCAACAATTAATGTGAAAAAGCAGGGGAGTTGTCTGTGTATATAGCGGCTCATTACATAACAAATGGGACCAATCTTGAAGTTTCTATAGCAAAGAATAGGATTATTGTGTCAGATATTCAACCATAATAAAAGGGGGAAATTGAAAAACAGTCAAACATCCTCATACGTAATTCTTGATATCGTGACCACTAAGGGGACAGGTTCTAAAAACAAATGCAACATACGTCATAAAAACTAAGGTGACACCGGCACGCCATGAAAAATAAGGCCACACGTAACCTAAAGACAAAAGCGACACACGCTGTAAGAACTAAGGTGATACACGCGAGGAAAACTAAAGCAACACAAACGATGAAAACTAAGGTGACAAACGCCAGGAAAACTAAGGTGACACAACCCGTGAATACTAAGGGGACAAACGTTCTAAAGACAAAAGCGACACACGCTATAAAAACTAAGGCGATACGCGCCATGAAGTCAAAGGTGACAAACGCCATGAAAACTAAGGCGACACAACCCGTGAATACTAAGGGGACACACTTCCTAAAGACAAAGGGACACACGCCATAAAAACTAAGGCGATACACGCCATAAAAACTTAGGCGACTCACCCAAGGAAAACTAAAGCGACACAACCCGTGAATACTAAGGGGACACACTTCCTAAAGACAAAGGCGACACACGCCATAAAAACTAAGGCGATACACGCCAGGAAAACTAGAGCGACACATACGATGAAAACTAAGGTGACAAACGCCAGGAAAACTAAGGCGACACAACCCGTGAATACTAAGGGGACACACGTTCTAAAGACAAAGGCGACACACGCCATAAAAACTAAGGCGATACGCGCTAGGAAAACTAGAGCGACACATACGATGAAAACTTAGGCGACAAACGCCAGGAAAACTAAGGCGACACAACCCGTGAATACTAAGGGGACACACTTCCTAAAGACAAAGGCGACACACGCC
>JAOBAT010000005.1:1454-12393 GCA_026413305.1 Hydrozoanthus tunicans
GACCCCCCCCCCCCCCCCCCCCGTTTTCTCTATGTATGGGCATTTTTGGTAGGTTGTTTTTGAACCAACCCTTTAATTTTAACATGTGTTCACTCAAACGAGCGTTAAATATTGACTTGCTTGGCACTCACGTGCAATCTCACGTAATCCTTCATTTCCGTAATGGATGAGTAGAATCTCAATCAAACTTCGACTTAAGGTAAGTCTTGTTTAATTTCTCGATTAACAGTTATTGGCACGACAGCGAAAAGAGAGATAGCGACTTAAAAGGACATTACCTATATTCCATCAACCTTCAGAAATAAAGTTAACGAGCTTTAATGCCGTAGTACATTAGGGTCAAGTTCTTAAAACAGATGTTTGAAGCAAGCTTAACTGTTTATTCAAAAAAAAAACTTTACTGAAATAGTCTAATCCTACACTACTATCTAAGCTTAACAAAGCGCTGTTTGGTTTAGGAAGAATTAGCTATGGCCGAACAAAAGCGAAAAAATAAACAGGAAAACACAAAAACTTAAACTTCTTTAAAACCGTCAATCGTTAATCGTTAATCATTTCATTTTGCTAACTATTTAGCCACACATGTGCTGGGTAATCGTTATGATAGACGTGTCGTAATCGAGGAAACAGTATCCGGTAGTACAAGGAAGAGATATTATCTAGTTCAATCATATTCTCTCCTAGCATAGACCTGATCGGATCTCTCTTCGTCAATTGTGCTGCAGCAACATGAAGACTTGGTTATCTACTTTCGTGTTCTCAGTGAAGGTTCTCACCGCATTCGCCGCCAGTGGATATGGAATGATGGAGTTTGATAACGGAACTATAAAGTGAAATGGATGAAGGATCAAGGCAGTCTCACGTTTCATGTCGAGGCCAATGCTACTGGCTTGGTTAGGCTTGGATTCGCTAAAGAAGCACCAAATAACATGCAAGACTACGACGTTGCTATTGGGGGAGTCAGACAATCAGCTAGCTATTTTGATGTAAGTTCAAATGAATTTCCTAAATATTCTTCCTTAGTCGTTTGTTCTTTCTTGATTATTGCATGCAAAGTGAGACTGCTAAATCAGTTTAATCAAAAACAACCTTTTGCTGTAAACTAGATGTTTGAAACAAAAAATCTGCTTCGAACAAACAGTTGACATAACAAACGAAATTAATGTTAAAGTCACGATTACCTTGGAGAGAAAAAAATTAATGTGAAAGGCACATTAGCTAAATAGCGAGAAAGAAGCCGCTCGATGATTTGGTTTTAAGAATGGATGACTCCGAACTAGTTGTCAAACGCAGCAGCTGAAATAGAGAAAAGGACCAAACGTTAAAGATTTTTCTCGCAAACGTATTTAAAAACAAAACAACAATGGTTATGCGAACGAGGAATTGCAGCATTTCGTAGACGCAAACACAGCAGGAAACACCGAAAACAAGACAAAATCGGCTCTAAATTAGAACCCTGTCTGGATAGTTACGCCTCGGCCCCAATGAATCAGAAAAAGAGGACATCTGTTTGGTTAAGTGCCAAAGACAGTCAATTCCTTGTTTCGAGTTGTTTACTTGGGGGTCGGAAGCCATTAAAGCGCCCGTACAACTTCACTCGCTCCCGTTGATTTCGCTTTTTCAAATCTTTTTGCGTTATTTGCGAAACCTATCAGCAAAAAATAATAATTTATAAAACTTCGGATTCGGAAAGTGCGTCCTGTCCCGTTAAAATATATCCCCATAAAATCTGAAAAACATTCAATAAGATCTTAACATTGAACAAAACGCGTTATCAATTTTTCAGCCAACATTTTTTCTGCACTTATACTTAAATAAATTAACTGCAAAAAAGCGTGGCATGACAACTATTCATACAGCTACCAATATTGCCAGCCCATATACAGATACTCAAAGACATATAAATTGTTATTCAAGTGTTCAATAGGCAAAAAACGTAGTTTCGGCCTTGAAAATCCATCCTCCATCAGTGGTGCATATGCTTATTGATTTTCCTGTGGTTCCACCAAGGGGAGCAGATACGTTACACCTGTCAGCCTATCCTCAAATGGCTCATCCATAGCAGCGGTCTGGAGCTGCTGGTTTGTTTTTTTTTTCCACTTGTCGGGGAACTGCTTACGAGTAGGTGCATTCCAGCAGAAGCTTCAAGAATTATCTGCAGTCCTCGAGGGAAGGAACAAGGAGGTGGCAAAGTTTCTGCAATTCAAAGAATATTGTTATTCCCATTTCATAATATTATAATAATATACTTTAATTATCATCTTTTGAAAAAAAATACAATAATATGGTTACATGAGGTCTTAAAACTTAACATTGAGAAAAATTTTAGACTGAATTTACTTTAATTTCAGCATCTATGGCACGTGTTTTTGATTTTCAGTACAAGCAGTACAGCTCAGGGCTATCTTTCTTTGTTATAACACTGCTAGAAGTGTACTATCAACCATTATCCTACTACCTGGTGGTATCACGTCAAGAACCCATCCCTAAGTTACCGGGTTTATCATGGACGTCGACGTGCTCACAACTAGACAAACCCTTCCACGATACAGGCAGATATGGATTGTTTCTGTTGTTCTGGATTGCTTGAAAACATTCTATCCGCTAGAGACTCTTAATCTTAAGAACACTACATATAAAAAGTTATGTTAGTGGCTTTATTATCTGGTCAAGGATGCCAATTTGTTCATGCTCTGACCAAAAATGAAACAAGTCTTGCTACTTTTGAAGTGAAAAGTTACTAAAACTTCCAAACCGGGGAAGCATTATGGTTGTATGCAATTTAAAGTGTTGCCGTTAGATAAGTAATTGTGTGTTGAATATTGCATTGATGAATAATTGAAGAGAAGAGTACTCTGCAAGTTTTTTTTTTTCTTTGGCTAATTATCACTAAGCCTCATAAACTAGTTTGCGGGTATTAATACAACTCAGTACCGCACGGCCACAGTACAGAAGCTGCATATATGTCTGAAGCTAAACGCAGCAACGAGTTTGTAAATAGATCCCATTATGAATGCAGCAGGCTGGGTAAGTCAAAATAGATTTAGGAAATTTTACGATAAGCCGATCGCCAAGAATGTGTCGAAGATAATTCATAGTATCACTCAAGCCCCTTACAAAACAATGAGTGCCCTCAACCAATACAGGGCACAAGATATGTATCAATTCACAGCTTTTAAGACTGAAGATTCAGATTCTATCTCACGCGAACCCTTAGCTCTAGTGAAACAACTAGTACAATCTCAATCAAACTTCGCCTTACAAGTAACTTTCATTAATTGTTTTAAACTTTATTCGTGCTTTTGTTTTTTAGCTATTAGGTATAACAAACTTTTTTGATATTCTTCGGGTCGGGCATGAAGCAATTGCGCGACTATCGCGAGCAGTGAACTCCGATATCTATCTAACTTTCTGTCGATCTATCTATCTATCTACCTACCTACCTACCTATCTATCTATCTATCTATCTATCTATCTATCTGTCTGTCTATCTATCTACTTACCTACCTACCTACCTACCTACCTATCTATCTATCTATCTATCTATCTATCTATCTATCTATCCATCTATCTATCTATCTATCTATCTATCTATCTATCTATCTATCTATCTATCTATCTATCTATCTATCTATCTATCTATCGAAACAAGGAAATAAACTATTTGACACCTTAATTTCGCCCATATTGACATAAATCATAGCTGTGAGATGGAAGTCTACCCGAAAAAGAACTTTACTCCTTGGGATAGAGAACGATAAGATTAGTCTTAGTTTTTGCAAATACTATATAAAGTTGGCTCAGGTGGCTCAGTTTTCCAATCTTTAGCCAAAGAACAATAATGGAATACGAGCAACTACATAAAGGCAGACCAGAACTAAAAGCGCAGCAGACACTACATTGATTGACGGCTGTTTTGATATTATTCAAGTCTATATGCAACGTTTAATATTTATTTTATGAGTTATGGCTGAAAAGACCAAAACCATGGCCAAATTTCTCCACAATCGCGCTTAAAAGTAACCCTTTCAGTTCCGGCCACTTCACAAATGAACCTTAAACAAAATTATAGTTTAAGGAGAACTGAACCCTAAAATCAACTTTTATCAACCAAAATTTTAACTGAGTGTGAAAACGATGTTAAAAAAAATACCTCGTATCGCGCTGACGTTTCGAGAAATTCGAGTTTAAAACACGTTTCTTGCCGCATTGTACCGGCGGCTCAGAAACAGGGGTTAAGGGGAGAGAGAGTCGGGCTATAACGTCAGATATGGGTAAGAATTGGCTCAAACTGAAAAAAATTCTCATTGGAGTGAGATATCGCACACTGAAGTAAAGTTGTAACTTTCACTCTTGACTGTGTAAGCGAGCTTATGACAACAAAACAGTTCACGCGCTCGCTCGCTCCCCATAACCTACGTCACACGTTACCTTCGTTTACCGCAGACAAGTCGATAAGCGCCCACGCTCAATGACCCCAAACGACCCGAAACACGCACATACAAACTAAATTTCTCGGAAAATCAGTGCGACACAAGAAAAAAAACCCTGTGTTCTTAACACCTTGAAGGATTTCATTTAAAAAATGTTGATTTTAGAGTTTAGTTCCCCTTTAACATTTATTCTACTTCAATTGAGGTGGGTAGTGACATTGTATCTACTTAACGCTGAAGGTAGGACGTAGATATTTATTAAGCCACTAACCAACGAAATTGAAGTAGAATAAGTGTTTCATTATATACCAGTGAAGCAAGAAACTTCCTTTCAATAAAACGAAAAGATTTCTAACATGAATAAATTTTTTTATCACTTGAATCACTGTCAGTAGGGATACTCACGCGTGAGCAGCCTAACATTCAGTTCAAACATGCTTTTACTGTTTGTCGACTACAAAATGCATTAATTGCCGGAAAACATATTTCTTTAAGTCGTTTTTACTTCGCGCCCAAGTTTGTTTTAATGCCTCGTTTTGGAGCTGGTCGTCGTATTGGCGAATAGAGTCTGGGTATCAACACAAAACCTACGCATGCGTAGGTGTTGGTGCCTTGCATGAGAGCGCAAAGAACACGAAACACCATTTATACGAGAAGCTTCACGCCGAAGGTAAGGCGCGCCTAGTTAAAGACAGCTCGAAATCCTAGCCTAGCATAAGGTGCGCCTTACGTTAGACATAACTTCTGTAACGAGCATTGTATTGTTTATACGAGCATTTGCGCCTAAGTTAAGGCACGCCTTGTGCTAGTCGCACCTCAGTTTTCTTATATAAAGAACCCTATTATGTAAGTCACTTTATGCTAAGAAAATCGAATTGATCAAACAAGGGAAAGTTGAGAACTCGAAAGGCGAAACTCTCCCAAACTGATTACATGCAAAGTATGAATCCTAGTTGAGAGAATTCATAAACACGAGGTTTTGTCGTGTTCAGGCGGGGCTGAAAAGTTTAAAGTAAAACCATTGGCACGACGACAGCGAAAAGAGAGATAGCGACTACTACCTATATTCCATCAACCTTCAGAAATAAAATTAACGAGCTCTAATGCCGTAGTACAACAGGGTCAAGTTCTTAAAACAGATGTTTGAAGTTAGCTTAACTGTTTATTTAAAAAAACTAAAGTGAAGTAGCTTAATCCTACACTACTATCTAGGCTTGTCAAAGCGCTGTTTGGCTTAGGAAGAATTAGTTTTGACCGAACAAAAGCAAAAAAATAAACATGAAGACATAAATAGAAATCTCCTTTAAAATACCATCATAATCATCTTTAATCATTCAACAGACTTCAACATTATATTGGAACGCTTTACTTATATTTTATTGCACAGTCATTTCGCTTATTCAATTACAGGTATGATGGATGATCGTTAAGGAAGACGAAACCTGTCGTTACCGTGGAAACAATATCCAGTAGTATAAAGAAGAGATATTATCTAGTTCAATCATATTCTCTCCTAGCACAGACCTGATCGGATCTCTCTTCGTCAAGTGTGCTGCAGCAACATGAAGACTTGGTTATCTACTTTCGTGTTCTCAGTGACGGTTTTCACCGCACTCGCCGCCAGTGGATATAGAATGATGGAGCTTGATGGCGGAAACTTTAAAGTGAAATGGATGAAAAATCAAGGCAATCTCACGTTTCATGTCGAGGCCAAGGCTGAAGGCTGGGTTGGGCTTGGTTTCGCTAGAGTAGCACCAAGCGGCATGAAAGACTACGACGTTGTTATTGGGGGAGTCAAGCCAACGGGTAGCTATTTTGATGTAAGTTCAAATGAGTGTCCTAAATATTCTTCTTCAGTCTTTTGTTCTATTCGGTTATTGCATGCAAAGTGAAACTACTATGTTTATCCACATTCTTTTGCTGTTTACTAGAGGTTCGAAACAAAATTCCTGCTTGGAACAAAGAGTTGATATAATAAGTCAAGTTAAAGCTATGAATACATTGAAGAAAAAAAATATGTTAAAGGCAAATTAGCTAGCAAAAAAAGACTTTTATAAAGCGGAAGGGATTTCAAGTAGATCATTTTTTGGCACTGACTTTCGCAACAAAGAATACAAGCTTAGAAGCTTTTTCCCTTCTTCGAGTTATAAAAACATATTGAAAATGTGTCCAACAACACGGTGAAACCTGTATTTCAAAGGAGTTTTAACATGAAGTTACATGTTTTCGTGTTGTGAAACAAGTTTTTGACAGATATTGTATACATGTGTAAATGTGTTTTGAAGTCTTGGTGTAAAATAACTAATACAAGTGATTGGAGGGAGAAGGCAGTCATGTTCATATAAGCAGTGTTGGACTGTATTAGTAAATGCTTTTCAAATCCTATGGGTTTAAAGTCGCAACCTAACAGTCATGCATCGCCTTAATTCTCCAAAACAAGTAACTGTTCCTTTGGGATACGATTAGTAGTGTTAATAAACCTTATTTTCGGTTATGGGTGGTAAAATCTATAAAATATACTCGATGATAGAGCTTCGTGATATTTACTTCAACAAATGCCTCTGCGTATGACTAGGCAGAAATTGTTCATTTTAACGGGGTTTTGTATTAGCAAAACCACCTCACTCGGAAGTGAATGGGGCAATTAGTGTTTGCGCGTACCGTCCAATTAAATCTTTAGGCTTCATTCAGATAAACAGCATAAACTTTAGTTAATGATAGAGTGTGGAGAAGCTTAAGAGTTATGGCGATTATTAAATCTGCTTTAAGCGTTTACTACAAAAAGCTAGCAAATTATTTCAAAAACGGCATATAAATTGGACAAACCTTATATTATCAGTTACGTTATCAGAGTGCAGCCCACATTTTATATTCCCCACTTATTCTTTGACAACTTAACTCCAAACAAAGCATTGCATGACAAATGTTCATACAGCTACCAATATTGCAAGTCCGTATACAGATCCTTAAACACATATTTATCATTCAATTCACGTGTTTAATCTGCAGGTCGTGTAGTTTCGGTCTTGAAATTAAAACACATCATTATCAGTGCAGCTCGAATTAGTTGAAAACCGAAAATCTTTCAATGCTCAATGAACACGTAACATATTTCCACAAGTTGGGGCATGATATGTCTGAAAAGCAGAGTGATTAACATCCAACGAATTATAGCTATAAAAAGAAGCGTTGTGTCAGAGAGACAACAGAGATAAACTAAGTATAATGAGCGTCTTCAAATCCACAAAGCAGAACAGTAACTGAACTAGAAATATCAAAATATTGAACCCAAAAACACAATTTCATATAAGGTTTGACCACCAGGGCGGTGTAAACACTTTAAAATCTACTAATCAACAACGCCACACTCCTGCGAGAAAGATACACACTATTTGGTGTTAACTTGAGTTTGCATCAGCGGTATTTCGTTGAGTGTGAATTTCCTCGTTGGTTCATGCCTTACAAAAGACGCCACTTTTGTGATGATTTACAATCACTATATACTGTTACAAGTAGTAGTTGTATTTAATAATATTTTAACTACTCGGACTTAAAAATAATGTTGTTTCTTCTTATCATTCAGGATTATTACACTGAAGGATTAATGGCACCGCCAAGGGATACTGTCCAGAATTACCTTCTCCTTAACGCCAGCCAAAGTGATGGATGGACCCGGATATACTTTACAAGAATGATTGAAACTGGAGACAACAAAGATGTTGCAATACAGGTTAGCCAACGGGTGACTGCAATAAGACGCTTAGTTTGACTAGCCGACTGAAGTGAAGGACTGCTGGATTCCTCTTCATAATTTTTCCTCATTGTCTTTGTCAGTTGCCAAAAACGAAATTGAAAACATCAATAAAATGAAATTCGTTAGATTAACGTTTTGCAGCTCCTAGCTGACCGATTTTATGAAGAAAATTCACAGGCAGAAGGTGCTCAATCATGTGTACAACAAAAACTAAAGGGCTAATTATACAATTGAAGAATTTGGGTCATACTGTAAGTCATAAGCTTCGCAATCTTTGATTGGCAGTTTGCAGAAAGGTTTCTTTGCTTCGAGAGGCCTACGATTTTAGCTTAGGAAGGTTCGTTTGTAAACAAGACTCCAGTGACGTTAGCTGAAATCTAACCAACTGTAGTATTCATTTGTTGGTTCAAAGATACTTGTACTGATACAGGTATTTACTTGTTAAATAATATAAATAATATGTGTATGTATGAAGCGCTAACATGAGTTTTAAACATCAATTCATTGTCATAGGCTGGCAACCAACTCCATTTGGTCTGGGCGTATCACTCAAGTAGCGATAGCCTTGTTCAGCACTCTAAACGAGGTTACTCGCAGAAGATAGATTTGCTTGCCGATCCCCCAACCACCCCACCACCAAGCACGACCATGGCCAGTACTACCCCAATGCCTACAACTATGGCTTACTTGGGAAGTGTAACATTCAACAATGGAAACTACAAGGTTTTAAGAATTTACCAAATTTTGTCTCAAAAGCCTATTTATAGTCTTCTTGTTAGGATAAGAAATTGCTGTCTTCTTGTTGGTATCTTAGTCACATTCTTTACAATTACTATTGTTGTTGTTGCTGTTATTAGCTTGAACTCTTTTACAAAAGTTTTACAGTCATATGATTATTCCCATCAATGTTGCTTCTTTTTTTCATAATGTCGTACTACATCATTTTTATCTTATTTTGGTTTATGAATCTTTTGGTAATTTTTTCTACGACCATTGTTATTGAAAATATTTACACCTGCATTATTATTATTATTGCTAATATTATAGAATATCTTGTTCAAGAGGCCTATAATTGGAACAAGACAATTTTTTATACAAGAAAAGCTTTTAGGTTCTTCCAGAAATCTATTACTGACCTAGTGGTTGCCCTTTATTCAAAAAATCTTCTGTGATCTCCCGTTCTTCCTTAATGAAATTTGATGCAAGTCCCAAATTTGAACCAATAACCTTCTGATTACCAACCACATGCTCTTAACTAGCCACCTTGCAACTTCACTTAGTTCTTGTTCTTAAATATTCTAAGTGAAACATTATATTGTATGTTTGTTAATAACAGGCTAACTGGAATTACGACAGCAAAATGAATGAGTACACCTTTCATTTGACGGTCAAAACAACCGGATGGGTCGCTTTTGGGTTCGCAAAGGTTGCTCCGAACTTGATGCAAAATTATGACGTCGCAATCTGTGGAGTATACATGAATGGAACAGCTTATATCAACGTAAGGAGCGGTTTTCAAATTCATTGTTATTTTATTCGAAATCCTTTCTTGAATAGAAGTTATTATTTGCTCAAGCAATAAAGAAAACTGTAGAAAGAAATAGAATAGAAGATAATAATGCAAATTTCAACACAAGTTTTCACTGGAAAATTCATTGAAAGTTTTTTTTAAGGGTGTCATGAAGCGTGCAGTGCGTACTAAAAAAAATGATCCTTCTAAGCGACAGTTCTTAATTTAGACAAGGAATGGATTTTGTTTGTTAGGACTTCTATACTCGTGGCAGGACAAGGCCAAAGGTTGATGCCAGCCAAGATTTCACCCTCGTGAAAGGCAAAGAAGCAGAGGGTCAGACCGACATATGGTTCAAACGTAAAGCAGAAACAAGTGACAAAGAAAATGATCTGATGCTAACAGTAAGTCTAAGGTGTTATAGATGAAGTATATTACCTTATACCAGGGTTCTCTATTACCTTATGATATAACATAATATAATAACCTCATTGTTAAGCACCTTGTCCTTTAATTTTGTCGGCTTGTGCAGGAGAGAGAGGGGGGGAGGGGGAGGGGGCTGAAGTCACTACACCAATTACAATGAAAATAATAGTGTTTGCATAATATTACTATTCTTTTATTGTTTCAAACAACAAGAAAAATCCTGATCTACAAAGAACAGCTCAATAAATTTTTTGCAAAATTTTGCAAGACATCCGACACGGTCTTAAGTTCACAAGAAAGCCAAAAAAGCTAAACTAGGGAGTCGTAGGAACATAGAAAATCCAACGGGAGAAAGAGAATGTTAGAAAGACTCCAGATATCTCAAACCTTGCAATGACTCAAACCAAACTGATTTCGTGAAATTCTCTAAAAGCTAAATTTCGATTGAGGCCTAAAGCTACTGTTAAAAAGTTGTAAAATATTGATGTCGATAAAAGGTCTTAAAACTTTTTTTACCAAAGTTTCCGAGCTTTCATCATCAGGGAATGAATAAAATATGCGTAGCAGAGTTGCTTTCCTTTCGTAAACACTTACAGTAATCAACTCGAACTCGATTTATTGGCAGTCGACTGTTGAAGGCTTCATAGCATTAGGTACTTTGCAGTGGATATTATTGCTGGAACCCTTTTGAATTTCAACTTTTTTTAAGATTTAGAGTATTAACACCTTAGTGTTTTTCCTCGTGGAAACAAGGTCTGACTTTAAATAGGACTTTTGATTTCTCTGAGTCCAAAACCTGAAAAGGCTTATTGTAAC
>JAOBAT010000005.1:12493-24000 GCA_026413305.1 Hydrozoanthus tunicans
AGAAAAGGTTTCATTTTCGGAAATTACTATTATTAAAGGGTTCTACTTTTCATCTGGAACTTAAAAAAATAAGCTTGGTAGGGACTTTAAGCCTGGGTTAGTGCTAATCGACCTTTGAACAACTCGGCTCTGGTGTCAGGGAATGAGTTCACAGTTTGCCCAAAGTCCTGGAAACATGTTTAGTCTTTCACCATTCCTTGAGTTTAGAAATTGGGACTTTTGCCTTGAAAAATTGTCGAACTTTGTGTAAGAACATAAGTGAAGAAGTAATCGAGTTAGGGCCATAGATTAATTGAATTCCCCTATTTTACTTATCCATTGCCTGTAATTGCTATCTCTTCTCTTCAACGATGACCTTTTAGCATTTCTTTTAGTTCAGGTGGTAGAATGCGGTAGATCTGCTCTGAAGATCATGGGTCAGGGCATTTTCCCCATTTTTCCATCTAATGCAACTGTAGGTACATTTTCTTTCTAGGACTAGCTTCAGAAGGAGGGTTTTTGGATAAAACCATTGAGTCTTCTGTAAAGTTCTAGGCAGTTTTCATGTTCCTCTTCAACATATTCTCATTTGATCCTTTGTTTTTCGCTTTAGTTCGTCGTCCAATGTTTGTATGAAGCAATAAAAGAGGGAAACTCAAGGGAAGAAGTTCGGTCCCTGTTCAAAAGAAGAGTTTCGGGTAAACATTCGAGAGCTAAAGAAATTATCGTCTTGGACAGCCAGGTAGAGTCAGGGTAAGTGAAAGAAACTAAGAAAGAGATATAAAAAGGGAAAAAGGAAGGAAGGATGGAAGGAAGTGGAAAGGGCTGGAAAGGATGTTCGAATGCAAAAGGAAAAAATGGTAATGATAGATTAGTGACAAATTATTGGTAAAATTGAACAGAGTGTCATCATACATCAATGCCGAGCAGATCGAAATTTAGCTCATGTCAAAGGAACGCGTTTTTCAATAAAATCTGAGTTCAATATTTGTTTCATCATTCATGTTTTTCCAGTTTTTTCGTTCGTAAAACACGTCGGTAAGTAAAGTAATGGTATAGAAAAAACATACGTTGAAAAAACATGAAATTTGAGACTTTTCTGTAACTCAAAAATTTGAACCACTTTGTGCATGCTTACAGAGTAGTACTCTGTTTCTTTTTAGATCCAGTGAAGAACCATTGAAGAAAAAGCTGACTTTCGCCAATAGAGAACCAGTTTCAAGTGGATTAACTGAAACAGGAGTATCGTCTACTGCAGATCTCCTAACGAACTTGGCGCAGAAGATGAATGAGCTCTTAAAAGCATTGAAACAGGAACCTGTTGGTCATGTAAGAAATTTGGTACGTAGAGTTGGCTGGACCAGCTGAAGGTTTCAAGTTTTGCTTGTTAAGAACTTTTGAACAATTCCAATTGTTTTATTAGGTATCATTCCAGAATCCAATTTCCACTAACAGCCAGACTTTAACAGGATACGTTGTGCAAGGATATTGAAGGCGTGAGGGTTATAGTTGAAGTTGTCACCCGTTCGTGCTTCCAGTGTGAGCCAGGAAGCTCTCATCGGAACAGCAATCTCACCAAGATAGGGAAAGGTAGTTGCCACGATGATTACAAAGTCCATGAAAAGATAATAATGGTAACGACTATAACAGTAACATTGCCATCGGATGATGATGATGATAGTGGCGATAGTAGTGATTGTAATTGTTTATGCGTGACAATGACAGTGATAGTAGTAAAAGGGACATCGACAGTGGTAATTTCATTTTTTTGTTCACTTACTCGAATTTGCCACAGTGCTACCAAAAATAAGTGAGCCTATTAAATTTTTAGATTTTGTAGCCAGCTTGCTAAAGCTAAATCCTTTCACGAGCCAAGTGGCTCAAAGGCCTGCGCTTATCTCCGGTTTCTGTAGTGTTAAGCGGATGAGAGTCTTTGACTCCCCCTGGACAGGACACTAATCCATCGCAGGTTAGCCCCCAGCAGAACTGGTACTCATTTATACAGCTGAGTTGACTGGAACAAAGTCAGGTAAAGTGTCTTGTTCAAGGATACAACACAGTGGTCTGACCTGGGCTCGAGCTCGTGACCCTAGGATTACGAGTTGAACACGCTAACCGCTGGGCCACTGCGCCGCCGACTGTAACCAGCTTGCTACTAATGAGATTTTTTGAACCTTTGCGACTGATTAATTAAGAGTTAGTGCTTCTAATACAATTCTACACAACGTGAACGATGGAATGAAGCTCATCTGCTTTCTCGAACAAAAAAGTTTTGGAAACACACAAGCTACAGGTGCAGGCGTATTACAGATTAAGTGTTGGGAATACTTATGTCTACTAAAACTTGCGCCTAATTCACCAATTTTTTGCTTCTGTTAGCCAGCTGGCTGCTTGAAAAAGGAATTAGTTTTGAGCCCAGGTACCTTCAGGTGTTTATAATAGTACTTGTAAATAATGTTGTATCTGTCTCTGAAAATTTTCTAATAAATATCTATCAAATTTAAGCCTAGTCAGAAACTAAGACGACCCATCCCTACCACTGGCTGACGAATGGGATGACCCACCCCTTTGTTATGGCTTGAAGCTTGTTGACCCATCCCCTCCTTGATGTCCCTTCGTCCCCACCCCCCTCCTCTCTAATTTTTGACCAGCCCCGTAGCACTAAATATCCGTAGAAATGTCCCTCGTGTAGTTAAATTTACAGCTTTGGTGTGGTTGACTGCGAGGAACTCCTAGGATTGGTTCAAGTTATCTTCTTTCCCTTACAATTTGGTTTACTTTCAGCTGTCTCTCCCATGAAGTTCCAGCTTCAAATGTGACTGTTTGCCTTTCAGCATGGTTCAGCCCCAGTCGTCTTGCCCACCTATTTGCTACTATGAAGTCAGTCTTACAGCTCTTGATTCAAGCGACAGACGAATCCCAACAGATAAACCTTATCAACCATGTTTTCAAAAAATCGGTCCACATAACTGGTGCTCTTTATTATGTTTCTGGATGGATCAACCTTCCCACTGAACTGTGTCAATTTGTGGTGTTTCTTGTCTCCATTCCTTGGTTGTGGAAGGCAAATCCCCCCTGGAATGATGTACCTTCAGCGTTTGGGTGGACCGTGGAAGCTATGTCAGGCGCAAGTCTTAGGCTGAAGAATGTTCTAGAGAGTAAAACCCTCAATGATTGTCTTCAGCTGTTGGCAGTGTTCCCTGGCGAGGTATCACCAACATGGAGAACTCATGTGTTTAGTATTGTACTGGTAAGTGGATAACGTATTTCAATCGCCGTGACCACTACCATCATCATCACCACCAGCATTATCATCATTGCCATGTCGTCATCATCATCATCATCATCACCACCACCAGCATTATCATCATTGCCATATCGTCATCATCATCATCACCTCCAGCAATATCATCATTGCCATTTCGTCATCATCATCACCAACACCAGCATTATCATCATTGCCATATCGTCATCATCATCATCACCACCAGCACTATCATCATTGCCATATCATCATCATCATCATCACCACCACCAGCATTATCATCATTGCCATATCATCATCATCACCATAAGCATTATCATCACCATCATTATCATGAGTTAGATTGATACTTGCTAATTACTGTCGAATCGTGTTTTAAATTTCTTTTTTAATGAGACCAATTCTTGCTAGCTAACTATTGCTGTATCAATTGTTGAATTTTGTTGTATGAATGAGAACCATACTTGCCAATTCCGTTTTTATCGTGCTTTAAATTTTTTTTTGAATGAGATAATGAATACTTACTAAATGGTGTCATATCCGAATGATGTTGACTCTTATTGACAATTTGACTTTATAGTCTGGTGATGAAGAATCAAAGAAATACGCTGTTCACTGGTTGCCCACACTTTTGTCGTCACTTGGTTCTTTCTCATACACTCTCGTTCAAGATCAGCTGCACACGTTGCTAGGCAGCAAGTGTGATACTGAGGTTCAGGATGAGTTAGGCTGTAGTATCGGCTTACTGGCCTGTGTTTTGACAGAACAAACAGAGATAAGAAGATCACTAACGATACCATTCGAAGAACCTGTTGGTAGTCATGTCAAACTGTACTGCCCCACATGTGATTCCAAGAATCTAACTCAAAGATCACCAGCAACCAATGAAGGTAAGCAATTACCTGTACGTTTTCATGTCAAATTGTAAGATTTCTTAGATTTGATTCCAAGAATCCAACTCCTAGATCATCAACAACCAGTGAAGGTAAGCAATTACCTGTACGTTTTCGTGTCAAATTGTAAGATTTCTTAGATTTGATTCCAAGAATCCAATTCAAGATCATCAACAACCAATGAAGGTAAGCAATTACCTGTACGTTGTCATGTCAAATTGTAAGGATTTCTTAGATTTGATTCCAAGAATCCAATTCAAGATCATCAGCAATCAATGAAGGTAAGCAAGTACCTGTTGGTTGTCATGTCAGATTGTAATCCAACTCAAAGATCACCTGCAACCAATGAAGGTAAGCAATTAACTGTACGTTGTCATGTCAAATTGTACGATTTCTTAGATTTGATTCCAAGAATCCAATTCAAGATCATCAACAACCAATCAAGGTAAGCAAGTACCTGTTGGTTGTCATGCCAGATTGTAAGATTTATTAAAGTCCCTATCAAGCTTATTTTTTTTTACTTTTTGGATTAAAACTGTTATCTCTGAACTCAAAATTCGAATAACCAAAGAAAATTTCCATGTCTAAGTATGCTTTTTAATCAGAAAAAGATTGGAATGTAAATTTTGACCGAGCTGGCCAGGGACTGGTAACTTGTGACGTAGCAGCAGTGAGTTATATGGTTTTTGTTTAAGAAATTTCATTTCTGTTAAAAGATCTCATAAAATTTTAATTTCAAATTCATTGATTAAAGCTTTAACAATAGGGCTATTGTAGCCAGAATTGAATATTTTGAGATAAAAAAGACTGTCTCTGCTTTATGCCTCCTGCTACGTCATATGCCTCCTGGTACGCCATCATTGCACGCTTCAAGTCTAAAAAGTGTAACAGGAACGGCTAGAAGGATTTTATTTTCAAAAATTCCCATTATTAAAGGGTTCTACTTTTCATCTGGAACTTAAAAAAATCAGCTTGATAGGGACTTTAATGCGATTCCAAGAATCAAACTCAACACCATCAGCAACCAATACTTGTTCGTAGTCATGCATGTCAAATTGTAAGGTTTTTATATGTGATTCTAAGAATCATTTAGGAAGGCATAGAGAGAGTGACACGATTTTCAATCCCTGGGTTTTTGGACGGTTTCCACGGTGCTGACATTCACTTTTTCTTTCTCAGTGCCTCTAAAACGATACCATAAGCCACTTTAACCAGTGGGCGATCAGTGTTCATAATTCAGGATAAAAAGTTTAGAATCTGATCGGGATAAAAATTGTTAAAATACTTGTAAAATAATAAAAACGATAAACACGCATATTAAAATCCTAAAAGTATTTTAAAAACTCTCAAATTTTCAACAACCACTGTTTGCCTTCCTCAGGAGAGAAAAATTATCATACAGCTGTGACGCTGAGATTAAAAGTTATTCAGTTCTCACCCCCAAGGGATTTTAAAAGTGGGAGATGTGGTCGTGGAAATTCCTTGCGCTCATTCACCGTGTTCTTATCAAGTGTTGAGTGCAGTGACACGAGGAAAATGCGTTTATTGTAGTTGGTCACGTTCCTTTCTGATATACTGGCATATTTTGGGTGAACATCGTGTCCGACACGTTTTTGTTATTTTACAAATATTTTAACTATTTTTATCCAAATCAGATTTTAAATTTTTATCCTGAACTTTAACCAGTGTTATAAGTTATCGTTATCTTTCTTAAACAATACGAAAGAATAGGAATTTTTTTTTCGTTTAGGACCAAATTTGATGTCGTGGGAGAAAGGTTTTGAGTACTCACTCCTCCCCAGTCTTCCCTCGGTCGATGCTTACTAGGTGCATTTACTGATCGAATTTATTTTTCTTAACAAGGATTCAGTTATATTTTTAGGGGTGTGGCTGAAAAATTCTGGAGGCGGCTAAAAAGGTTGTGCTAAAAGAAATTAATATAATGATTATATAACAAATAATAATAATAATTTTTTCTCGTACACACAACTTTGATAATATGTATCGCTGTGTTTTTGTGTTTTTTCAAACGGTGACCTATTTAGCTGAAGTCAGACACTGCGGTTGCTTAATTTGCGTTACAACCGAAAAATTCGTATTTTAACTTTTTCACATATAACCGCGGTGCAAATCATAATGGTCATAGTAACTGTTTGTTGTGGTTTGTCTCCAGGAAATGCCAAGGGAGGTCGTACACGTACTTTAGTGTTTGTTCCGTTTCTCCAACTTCTGGCCGTTGGTTCTCCGTCAAGTGTTAAACTGTCAAGCATTTCCAGTATCAAACGGATGTGTACCCATATGGCAGACACAGCTGAATCAAACGCATACAGCTCTCTTATATGTTCTGCTTTTTTCAGTCTTATAGAAGACCCTGACTTTGAAGTGAGAATGGCTTTCAGGTTTGACATTTCATCTCTTGATACAAAACTTGTTTGAATCTCCCTACTGTCTTCTTCGTGTTTTGTACGCTGTCTCGTAACAGAATATTCCTCGTCATGTTACCCTTTGAAATGGTATTGTACAGAAATGTCGCCTTATATCATCCCTGATTGACATGATAAGAAGAAATTCGAGTTGAAGGGGAAAAGAAGCAATGATGCACGATGTATATAATATACAAGAAATGTTCTACCTTTCCCTTCCCTAGTGGTCGCGTCATAAATGGTAACGCAGTTGCGCATTGAAAAAATTGATTAAAGCGTCAAGTTTTCATTGTCAAAATGGTATCTCATTGAGCCAGAACGCAAGACAGATATCTTTGCTTTGGCTAACTGCTGAACATCTGCTAAGATTTACAATTTTCTAGTGTGGTTTACTCCGTGCCTTCATTCCTACATAGAACGTGTCGTTCATGTTCTCTCCACATTCAAACATTTTCCTCATCTGTTGCTCAGCCAACCTAGGAGCTCTGGCCTTGAGTCTTCTACAGCTACGTACTTTTACGGGCATTACTTCACGCCTCTTCTATCAAGTTCTGTTTCCTCCTCAATATCTCAATGGCTCCTGATCCACGATCCTTTATTGTGCCCCAGTAAATCTGCGATCTTTTCACTGTGTACGTTTTACCCAGTCAATCTTGCTTAGACTAAACTATGCTGTTCTGATCTTACACCCAACAGTGAAGTTGTGCATCATTTGTTGAAGCCTGTCGGCCAGGGAATACTACAAGGGCTTCAAAAAACAGTAATGAGCAAACTGAAGAAGGCGTTTGTGGAAGCATCAGTGCACAGAAACACTAAACTGCAAGAGACTGTTGTTCTAACCATCGGACAGCTGGGAAGAACGGCTGAAGGGGACCTTCTTCTTGTTGTGGTGATCAGTCTATTGGACAACCTAACAACACAGTCTCAACTCATAAGAGCAATTGCATTTGAACAGGTATAGTAATAACAGGAACATGTAATTTTGGACGAGGTCCCTGAAAATCCTGGAAGAGGGAAAAATCAACTTCATGACAACTTAAAACTAATTACAAATGTTATTTGAGAAAAGCACCAGAGCAGAGAACCGATATTTTACCCAAAGCAATTTTTTTTTCTCAATTTAGCATTGGCAGCCAGGATGAGTTCTGGTTTAGCGCAAAATTTTATCATGGATTTTCTTCAGTACTGGTAAAGTCGCAGATTTCCAGTACTAGTCAAGAGTGTGAGCCTATACAAACAATGTTTTTAATAATATTTGGTTATTAATTTTGATTACAATCCCATTATCATGGCTAGCATATAGCTTATACTGGTGATCCTTTTTATTTCTAACGTTTGGTTACTGAAAGTCAACCGTTTGATAGGTAGATGTTGTTATAAGAAAGCAAAGCTAGTTGAAAACTATTCTTACTCAAAATCACTGTTAAAGATTCAAGAAGTTGCCAAGGCCCAAGGCAAAACCATGCAAGGACTTTTTGTGGACTTCAAACAACAGATATGCAGTTTCGTTGTAGACGCTGTGCACGAAGCACAAGCATTGAACCAATCTGGAAAAGAACCTCAAGATATCATAAGTGAAGTGGCAACAGTGTTTAAGTACCGTGACGCACAAGCGTTTCTCAAGGTATGTACGAAATGCCCCCTTGTACTCATTTTACTGCGTATCTTGTTACTGCAAGCGCAAAATAAGGTTTATTTTCACGGCCGTGACGCGTTGTCGTGGACGGGAGATGCTAAACCATCTTCGTGGAAAATTTGGTTTCCTGCAGCTTACAGTTCGATGTTCTGTATTATCTTAGAGTCGTGTGCTCGTAATAAGCCAATACCAAAAAATCGAGATATTTTCTATAAATAAAAACGTTTCAAAGGTCTTTGGTTGTATTACTGTCAGGCGTGCCACTTGCTGTCCATTTTGTTAGTGGGTTTTCCAGAGGAGAAGTATGCCTGTCTCAAATTGAACAGTCTAAAATGGCTCAAGTGCCATACCTGCCTATCCATCCATTTGTCCATCCACCCACCTACCTGCTGATTTTCCTACCTACCTACCCTACTGCTTCCCTACTGACCTACCCTCAACCTACCTACCTACCAAACTACCTACTAACCTACCTTCTTACCTATCTACCTACCTACCTACTTACCTATCTACCTACCTACCTACTTACCTATCTACCTACCAACCTACTAACCTACCTTCTTACCTATCTACCTACCTACCTACTTACCTACCTATCTACCTTCTTACCTAACTACCTACCTACCTACTTACCTATCTACCTACCAACCTACTAACCTACCTTCTTACCTATCTACCTATCTACCTACCAACCTACTAACCTACCTTCTTACCTATCTACTTACCTACCTACTTACCTACCTATCTACCTTCTTACCTATCTACCTACCTATCTACTTACCTACCTATCTACCTTCTTACCTATCTACCTACCTACCTACTTACCTACCTATCTACCTTCTTATCTTTCTACCTACCTACCTACTTACCTACCTACCTACTTACCTATCTACCTACCAACCTACTAGCCTACCTACCTACCATTTACCTACCTGTACCTTCCTACTGACTGACCTGCCTATCTATCTACTTCCTACCAACCAACTTACCTGTACCTACCAATCTACCTACCTACCTTTACCTTCCTACTGACTGACCTGCCTATCTTTTTACCTACCTAGCTACCTGCCTACCTACCTACCTACCTACCTACTTTTATCTACCTACCATCTCACCCACTTACCTATCAACGAACTTTTTTAATCGGCAGTAATCAAAAACCAGAGCAAGTGGCAAAATTCATACCAAAAAGCACATTTTCAGACATGAATTAGCATTAGTTGCTACTCATTACTCAGGGTGAAGTCTAGCAGAAAACCATTTTAAAGTAAACCTTTTAAGGAAACCCTAGAAAAATTCTTCGAATTTTGTAACCAGTTAATAAAAGTATTTCTTTACAAGAAGAATGAAGGGTCATCACGAATCGGATTTCACCGTCCTTTCCCATGAATCATTATGACTGTACTTCATGTCAGAACTTGCTTAGGCTAAAGTGCACAAGTTAAGTCTCGTTGCTTAATATACTTATGTAAAACTAACTTTATTTAACTTTAAACTAACTTTATTTATTTATAGTCGTTACACTGGGAGTGGTTGCCCATTCTCCCGAGCCAGTCGCTTTTGTTTAATCGCTCGACGGCACTGATCATGGATTCAGAAGAAAATCGACAAATCTTAGCCCACATGCAAACCTAGGGTTCGACCCTGGGTCCACAGAGGTGGGAGGCACGAGTGCTAACCACTCGGCCATCCTGACTGTATTAAAGTGCCTGTGACGTGAAGTATTTTGTTACGACAGTTGATAAGCCTGTCAATGGAGAAATAGCGGTGGTAAAATTTTGCAGGCTTTCAAGTGATCCTACTTTTCCTATTATTTCCTATTTTTTTACCCTTTTCCTAGTATTCCTACTTTTATCTTGAAGTTCCTACTATTTCCTACTTTTTCCTACTTTTATATTCCGCAATTTCAACAAATTGTGCAAGGTTGTATCATGCAGGAATAGGAAGTAAGCCTTGCAGGTTTTCAGATTAAAGCCTGGACCACATGTCGCAAGGAAGATTTCTTGACGAACATAGGTTCATCTGGCATATCCAGTCCAGATGGCTCACACTCGTAACAGCAGTGAAACGAGTCACAGGCAGACTACTGTAGAAGCAGTTCATCAGTACTTCTTCAAAGATATGTACCAAAGGCTGCATTCTTAGACCTTCTTCTAAGCTCCCAGTTGTCCTACTTTTCTCCTACTTTTTCACCTGGGTGTGCTTGAAAGCTTGATTTTGTCAAA
The DNA here is from genome assembly GCA_026413305.1 of Hydrozoanthus tunicans. Lineage (NCBI taxonomy): Eukaryota > Metazoa > Cnidaria > Anthozoa > Zoantharia > Hydrozoanthidae > Hydrozoanthus > Hydrozoanthus tunicans. Next base: position 22,915 of record JAOBAT010000005.1, read on the forward strand.
ATCTGTAATAGTTCTTGAGATACTAACATTATTGTTTTCAATTGACGACGTGATTTGTCGGACAGGCAAATGTTCAATTTTTTGAAATCTGCTCAAATCCTTAACCTTCGGACGAAAATTACTAACTATTTTGAAGAATACCTCGAGATAAACCATTTTAGATTGAACCAAAGGTTATCGATTGGAAGCAGAATTTTTTTAAAAGAATTTAAAGTATGCCTGTCCAACGACTGACGTTATTAAATTGAAGGTAAGTGTCTCGAGAAGAATAAAAGATTTCGGTAGATTTTTCTACCGCTATTCTTCTTCCGCGGTTTATCCGCTGTCATGAGAAAATATTTCATGTCATAAGCACTTCAAGTAATTTTTTTGTTTGCACATGCATATGGAAGCTCTACTAGTAAAATTATGTTGATGTAATTATATTTGGTAATTACAGAACACTCTGCGGTATATCATCCCTTATTTAGTGAAGAAAGCAACCCCAACTGCTTCTTCTGTATTGAGCCTCATTGCAAGAAACCTGAAAATGAATCGTGGCGAGATGCTTCTTGAGAATTTCAAGTACATCTTTTCCTTGTTGGTGAGAACATGTTCTGCTCCGGAGTTGGAGAAGGCGCTTGGGTACATTCAGGTAGACGTTAGTTTGGTTTTATTTTATACTCTATCTGCACTACAGGACCAAAAGCTGGGTACTTTTAAAAGGCATATGACGTAAGAAATGTTATAACCATAGTGGATAGACCTTGTTAAATGCGAAATAACGGTGACAGAATTTTTTCTAAATCTTTTGTGGTTCTTGAGATATTTAAAACATTCAGTATTTTCAATGGATGCCGTTACTTATGGTTCCGACAAATTTGCATTTTTTAACAATCTGCTTCCAATCCATAATCTTTGGATGAATTTGAGCCAAACTTGGACTAATGATCTATCTTACCTCGAGATATATATTATCAGCCCAAATTTGGCTTAAAGTCCCTATCAAGCTTATTTTTTTAAGTTCCAAATTAAAACTGTTGTCATCTGTGAACTCAGAAATCGAATAACCAAAGAAAATTTCCACGTCTAAGTATGCTTTTTAAT
>JAOBAT010000009.1:0-20814 GCA_026413305.1 Hydrozoanthus tunicans
GTAGGGGGGTATGTGCCGCCACCCACCACCTCCCGCGACAAAATTGGGTTCCTTAAAAATACCATTGTTTTGACTTCCCTAAATTGTACAATCATAGCAAAAAAAAAGCTAATGTCGTGATACTAGATTTTCCATAACAAGCGTGGATTGTTGAAGGAAAAACTTTACGTTTTTTACTGGTGAAGCATTACTGGTATAGTACAATAGATATACAAAAGAAAATGTAGCAGCAAATTTTACAAGCTTAAGGATTTAAAAATAGGATAAGTATGTTCTGAAAACAAAGGCATAATAAAAAAAATTGGTGGTGGTTAACAGTGTCTTAAATTAATAATTTAAGTATTTTTTGACATTTATATCATTATCAGGAATACATCTGGCTTCCAGTCAAGGTGCGAGTCTAGCATTAAGCCAAGATAATGAATACATCTTTTTTGTCTCTAAGGGGTTAGATCAGGGATAAAATTTCTTTTTGTTTTCTAGCCGGATGGAAAATTACAAACTAGATTAGGAACCATCCAATGACAGCTTTTTATCAGAAAGACATGTTCGGAAAAGGAAAGGCTTCTTCATTAACTATACACAACTTCAACTAACGCGAAATGCAATATCTATAAACATAGACGAATTCTGCTAAACATTAAATAAATGTTCATTATTGTAAAAACCATTCCCCCATTGAATTCCTTATATTCCACAGCTGTGGAATCACAGTCTGTGGATCTTTTCAGATCATTAATTATAAACTGGCCATGTAACGCTCGCTGATCATCCGTGCTGGATTAGTTAGTCTATTGTTTGGCTCTGTTAAACTGAAAATGATTATCTGTACTTTTTATTCTACAATACTACATACGAAAGTTTATTAACGAGTTTTAAATCCAACATTTGTAATGTTTTTGTGCGACAAAGCGGCACGTTATACCTGATCGAATAATCAAGATACGGAGAATGATGACTTTGCCTTAAAAAATGCGATAACCCACAATTTCAATGCTTGTATAAAAGTCAAAGGCAAATCAAGATATTTCCTCAAAATTCACGCTTTCGTGAAACTAAAAAAAAACTGAGATACCTCATCAATTTCCCCCTTTTACAAAATTTCATAGATGAGTTAAGTTACAAGAAAAACTCGGAGTAATTTACAGCCGTGCAAAACTTCACAACAAATTTTATTCAGTTGAACCCCGTGGTAATTCAAACTGCCTAGAGAAACTGAAATTACTTCGAGTTGTCGAGTTTCGAGTCACAGCGGTTAATATTTGTGGATATATAATCTTAACCCGAAAGAAAATAAGTTTTGCAGTTCGAGTCATCGATGGCTCCACTGTAGAGTGGAACAGTGTAACACAAGGTCTACTTACTGCAGGCAGTTAAAGTGCATATGAAGTGAAAATTTTTATTACTTTAGTGGATGGACCTTGCTGAATGGGGGATAATGGTGAAAAAAATTTTGCCAAAATCATTCCTCGTTCTCGAGATATCAGCATTTAAAAATTTAGATTATTGATGTATCCGAGGCAGATGTGTCATCAGTCCAAGTCTGGCTCAAATCCACCCAAATTTTATGGATTGGCAGCAGATTTTAGAAAATGCAAATTTGTCGGAACCACTCGTGACTTCATCAGATGCAATCTTCAAAAGTTGATATCTCGAGAACCAGGAATGATTTTGTCAAAAAATTTTTCATCATTACTCCTCGTTTAGCAAGGTCTATTCACTGAAGTAATAAAAATTTCACTTCATTTGCACTTTAAGGCGGCTTCTTATTGTACAAGTTTCCTGCGAGTTCGCCTTTGCTTGTTGGAGCGCTTAGGAATCACAGCAGCTGCATCTGATCTCATATAGCCTTTCTCTATGTATTCTTGTGTTTCTGGAAAACTTAGGTTCCAAAATCCCTCGGGAGTGTTAGGCGGAGGCGAAAACTTGGCTCGATGGCGTGAACAAAGTTTCATCCTGTTTTTCTTTTCTGCTTCAGTCAAGTTCAAACTGTTAAAATACTAAATGAGAAAAAAAAACTTTATAGTACTGAAAAACCAGGGGATCTTGGCTGGTAATACCAACGATATTGCAGGAAGATAAATTAATTTTGACGATAATGATTGCAACAACATAAACAGCAATTAATTTAGGTAGGTAGATTCAAATTTACCTCCTCGCACTCTCGACAACTGTATCCGTTAAGCTTGGCCCGTTCTTCCTTCTTGCGTACAACTTCCTGATATTTATAGGGCGCCTCCGGTTCCTTCCTGCAGGTTATACACACAACCCGGTCAACAATTTTTTAGGATCACACTTACCAAAACTATTATGCTTAAGACACGTCTTTCAAGGACTATCGAGTCAACCTTCCAAACAAGAGTATCTTTTCATTGTCATCTACTATTAATAGAGACCTTAAGCACGGAAATAAGATATCAGTGGTTGAGGCGTACTTGCACACGTCATGCGGCCGTGGTGATCGTCACGGGATGAGAAGCGCCTTGGCTGCCTCCGTGACGATCACCACGCACGCATGTCATGTGCAAGTACGCCTCAACTAGTGATACTTGATTTCCGGTTGGCCTACGTGGCAACACGGATGTCTTGTCTGCCTTAGCGATAAGAGTATCTATTCATAATCACCTAAAATTATACGAAAAATGATTGTGTGTGTCTCCTACCTCTGACGAAGATATTCTTGGTATCTTGCTTCCTCATCGAAACCCTGAAGTGAAGAGTGCGATGAATAAAAAATTCCGGGAACTGGATAAATGTGTTATTGTACAATATGAAGTCAGCGAGATTCATTTATTGAAATAATGGGAACAAGTTGTTGTTTAACAAAGTAAAACAATAAACTGAACTTGAAAATGGATTAAAAAAATTGCTTAGCATTCTATATTTTTGAAATCAAATTTAAGTTAGGAATTTAAAGACTACTTAATACAGTTCATTTCTACAGCCAAGCTAAAGTCCTGCTAACGTATTTAGTTCACGGGCCTCGTCAACATTATCATTTTTTTTGCTATCTTTACTTAGGACTAAACATAAAATTCTCACCCTAACCTGTGAGTGTATGGTACAGCAGTTATACATGTCTAACCGAATTGTATTCATCGCCGTGTTTCATCTCGTCTCCGTTCCCAAGGAAATGTCTCACTAACTGTTCCGAAAACCATCTCCTGGGCTGACAAAAGCACGGCAGATAGTGCTTTTTCTCTGTCTAGCCGTAAACTGTGGAATGAACTCCCGAGTGATCTAAGAAATACTTTAAACGAAATTTGAAATTTTTTTTTTATTCAAAACATCTTTAACGCTTTATGATTTTAATTTTAGTTAATCTATTTATATATTATTATGACAATTCATTGGAAGTAAGTTTTTAGTGTCTTTAAATTCCTTAGAAAAAGGCACTAAGAATCTTTATTATTTATATTATGTTGAATCTTTATAGGTACGTAACTTCTTCTGATTTCTGGATGCCTAAAATTGTTTTTGCAGAGTCTACTCAAGATATGATGTGTTCATGTCGTTTACACAATGTATTTATTATGCATAGCACTTTGGTTAACTCCATGCTACTTACATTGTCAATGTCATAGGCAGCGCAAGGTGTGGTTTTTGTTTTCGTTCCTATTGGTTTGACAAACTCTACTTTTTGATGTTGTTTGGCCTTAGAAACCATTGCATCAACTTCGCCCTCATCGTCAGTTTCATCCTTTTCTTCATTTTCAGTTTCTCCTTCACAACTTGAATTTTCTTCAAAAGAGGAAAGCAAACAGTAAACTGTCATTTTGTAGAGATCTATTAGTTATTGGAAAACCTAATTCTCAGCAATGGGCATATTTTATGCCAAACACAGAACAAGTTTGCACAACATCAACCATAAGACTAAAACACCTATAAGAAGCCTTTACATCCCAGTGGAATCAAGAGGGTGCTAGGGCCACATAAACGTATGGTTTTTAGCTGTTTTTGAACATCGACCACAACATCCAACTCTTTTGCATAAAATTACTGAAAGGAATACTGAAGCCTTTTAACCAGCCTTTTTTAAATAAAATATAAAACCTTTGTACCATTCAATTCATATCCAGTTTACTATTTAGATACGTGAGTATCATATTCTTGAATAATTATCTTCTCACTTCATGAATGAACCCTTGAAACACAGCAAGTTCAAGTGCACTAAAAAGCAGATAGGTACAAAAGCCACAGTTTCTAAACATTTTCAGTTGTTTCCAGTACCTATATGACTATTACCAAAGTCCCCAAATAGATCAAGGCCACTCGTCTCAACCTCTGCTGCAGTGTCATCACCTGTCCCATGTTTGGATATAGGGGAGGTACCTGACAGCAGCAGCACTGATGGGGGAGGTGGCACTTTGAACACTGGATCTACAGGCTTGGGCGAATCTATAATATGAATGGTTTCCTTTTCTGCTACCTTGAAAAACAGACAATCCACTGATTAGAAGGAGAGATAACACTTATAGAATAGTAAATTGTGTAGGAGCCATGCAATGTCTTTATTTTCCCGATGAACAGAGCGAAAAATCTGTCTGCCGTTACATAGTTACTAACCGCCATATGACGTTGATGACTCAGCTTGGGACGACCAAAAACACAAACACAATGCAAATCATAGGCAAAACACACCCAAAAAAATGAAATTGCCGTCATAATTAGTACTAGGAGCAACAGCAGTGTATACCTACCTGTCTTACCTCACAGGAATCAAGACTTGAATCACTTGAACTGCTTCTTTTTCTCTTGCACTGACTAGCATCCTGTCCATAAGCGTTATTGGATTGTTTCCACGATGAGGGATTTCTTGATAAGCTAGCAGTGTCTCTCCTGTTCCCAGGATCGGATACAAGCCTTAACATATTTTGCCCTGTATTTGTTCCAGAGCAGCCATTTAAAGGCAAGCCACTGCCTTTTGAAGAATTCTTAACAGTAGAGGCACATTTGTCTATTTCTAAATATCTTAATTCTTTATTTGCTTCATGGTTATGATCGCTGTATTTCAAATGCTGTAGGGGTTTGTTTTGTTTGTTAGACATAACTTTGTCTTTATTGTCCTTGTTCCAACCTCTGCTTCTTTCTTGTGGAATGACAGATATTGATTCTTCAATGGAGTCCAGATTACCATTTGGTATCACATCATTTTGAATAGTTGGAGACTGATGAGGCATTCGAACTGTATCACCTGGAGTGTTTGTTTTACCAAGCATAATTTTATTAACTATTCCAACACCTTCCAGTTCAACCATTTCAGTCTCATCAAACTGAGTCTCCACTGAGAAGAAACACTGTGTATTAAGAACTGGGGTGCTAGAAAGAGATGGAGCTCCAATTGGATATTTCACCGCTTTTTCATTAGTAAGATTATTATCAATCGTTTCATCTATCTCTGTATTACATTCAAGCAAATGGGTCTCTTGTCTTTTAATAGCTTCCCTACCAAAATCATTTTTCTCTTCCACGGATGAGTTGTTTGAGACTTCAAGTTTACTGTTTGTTTGCTCGTTATTTTCTTTTCCATTGGTCTTAGTAATCGTGCTATCTTGTCTAAGAAAGGTTTGTTCGCTCACACTCTTTTGAGCTGCTTCACGAGCACATGGGTAATCCTGACCACCTGGTTTGGTCTGGTTTGGTGGTGACACATCAGAGTACCTGGTCCTCTTGTTGGATTTGGAGGTTGATAACTTCATAGAGTGTTTCTTTGACTCCAAACCAAGTGAGCTAACACTGTCATTCTTGATTGTAGCTCTTAAAAAGGGAGATAATTCATTCACTCACTGTTTATGTATATTGCCATTGATTTAATAACATCCAAATGTTAATTAATTTGCCTACATCTGGGGAATTCCCTCTAGCAGCTAGGAAAGAGGTGTGGCACCCCTAGAGGTAGGAGTATTTTCTAATACCTTGCTTGTACAGTCACTTCCTTAAATTGCTTTTTACATCATCAAACCAAGTAGTACTGAACACCAACAAAAAACAGTGGCTTATAAGCATGAACTTTAATTTCAGTTTTAAATGATGCTGAATATAGTGCCAGAGGGACACAAAGTCACTAGTTGCTATTGAATCTGTTTTGTATCTGGACTGAGATGTTTTTGGCTTTTGTTACTGTTAAAAGAATGCAAAATTGGTTCTAGATGCATTAGAAATAGACTGTTAGTACATACTTACATGATGTCATTAACATTTTTATCCAACCATTCTTTAGCATTATCTGGGAATGACCCAAACTTCCTCAAAACTACAAGAGGTCAATGTATTTTATTAAAACAAGCAGAGATCTACCAACAAATGTATTGCAATAACACACAAATTATCAAGTTTACACTGAGCAGTACACAACTCAAGGAGATCATTAAGGGCTGAGCCCTGGATACCAAAGCTCATTTAACTTGTTTGTGATACCTAATTCCAATGTTATTTGGAAATACATTTTAGCAGCTGCACATGTCAGGGGGCATTCTTTTTCAGTACCATAGATGTGTATCTCACACGATGTATATTGGTACCCATGACTACTCAATACAATCACTGGTACCTTAAACTTGAAGACTTATTGAAGCCTCTGATAAATATTGTCATTAAAGTTGTTCTTAAGATAACGAGCCTAAATTCTTGAAGCCTGGTGCTTCAACTACATAAGAGAGATTTTTAATTTTGAAACAATTGGGCTTTATCAAAACAATTTTCACATCCTATTAGTATTATTTTACAAAACAGTGAATACTACAAGATTGCTACAAAATAAAGCAAATAGAGAAAAGGAAAAACAATGATAAGCATAATAGTTTTATCATTGATGCTGATAAGAGACAGTTTGATCTTGATCAATAAACAATTTATCATAAACTTAAAGTTATTTTATAATTATACAAAACTTACAGTTCCCCAGATTCAAAAATTAACTTTTTGTTATCATATTACACTTAACCCTGACTCAAACAATATTGCTCAAATTTGGAATGACATAATGTTTTCCCTGTCTTTTACTCTTTCAATGCATTCTGGATTGAAAATTAAAAATACTAAAAATCAATTAAAATAATCTGTTTTTCTTTAAAATGTATAAAAATCTGTGTTTTAAAAGGATGGCTTACAATGTACTTCACTGAAACTCAGCCTTGTCAAGCCACCATCTTGAATACACCTGGTGTACTTGGTGTATATTAAATAAAGTGTTCTGTTTTGTTGTTTCATGTAAGTTGTGTAGCCTCCACTACATGTCCTCAAAGCTTGCTCTTGGTAAATTAAAATGGTTCCATTCTTTCTTCAAATTCATTGATTTCTTTTCAGACACCTTACTTATCCTTACACCTTCTGCTATCTGTCTCAACATAGCGCCGTTGTTATATACCCCTGTCACTGCCATTTTGATATAATAATATTATCAAACTCTTTTATTGCTTCAACAAAAAATTTATCTGACTCAGACAACTATTATTATAATTATGATCATATTAATACTCTCTCCTGATTCCAATATAAAATACCATTATCAAGATAACATTACACTTACCAAAGTTCGAGTAATTATTATTTTTGTTATCTTATTACATCTAACACCAACAAGTATCTTTATAAAACTATAATAATTACACTTACCACCAATTCGCAATTCTGTCGCCTGCAGATAAAGCTGCCACCATGTTTCTTGCTTCTGAAATGTTTCTATCTTCCTAGTTAAACATTTTCAAATAACTTGTTAATGTTCTAGCAGAAAGGTGAAAAAAATTACACGACAAAAAGAAGATTGTTTCCATAACTGACTGACTAGGTGTGAAAATGTCAGAGATTTAAACTTGAGCTGCCACTCTTTTATGATACTTGTCTGGAAAAAGCTTCATGCCTTGAAGATAGAAAAGTCATGCATCTGCTAATTTAAAAGTCTTTTCCTGCTAAAAGTTTTCCTGTAACCAGGTAGATCAATAAAAGTGCATCGGTAACAATAGTCAAAATGTTCAAAATCCCAATGCTTCAACTGTATCCACAGCCTTCTTCAGGGAAAAAAGATAGTACAAATAGATATCACACATTTAAAGCGTTTAAGATTATAAAAAAATATTGTTTCTTTCTCTGAAAGTCAAGCATAAATTGTCTTGATTTGTCACGTTCCTATTAGGAAAATATTTTGAATATTATCAAAAGCAAATGTTGTCAAATGAACAGTTTACTCTCCAGTAAACAATGTCTTCAAAATCACTGGAAACATAAAGAGCTTTACTGTAGTTTACTTTTGATTTTTTACTAACCAGGTAATCACAGTAGACATACAGTATCTCACCTTCTGTAAGTTTGAAGTTGTTTGTTCTTGCCACTGAGCTCATTCTGCAGTTCCTTTACCTTCTGACACAAACTGAACACGTAGCAAGATGATTAGTGATTTTATATCGACCATGAATGAACTCCAAAAGTTGGATTTATGGATTAGCTGTTTTATCTACATTTAAGTTTTTACTGTTCAAGATCCTTTGCATTATATACAGTCTAGCCTAAACAATAATTAAAACACTAAAAAACAAATATACCTTAAAATATATTATGAATTATTACAGGCACCCAAGCTTGTAAATAGTTATAGTGTTGACATTTTTCCACACAAAGTCTTATAAAACTAGTCAAATTTTGAAAGATTCAAACTGAAAATGTTGGAAATAAAAAGTTCACCTACCTTGAGTTCATCTTGTGTGTATTTTGGGAGGGACTGGAACAGCGACCACAAAAAAAATTCCTCTAATACAATTAACTCCAATTGCTTCCAACTCACACACAAGATACAAACTCAAGGTAGGTGAACTTTGTTTCTAATATAATTTTAATTAGGTTTTAAAATTTTGACTATAAAACATACAAGATTTTATATGGGAACTATATTATATTAAAATATCAACAGGCTTGGAGTGTCTGTAAGAAATTTGGTGGTACAATGGCGAACATTTAGGCTTTGGAACAGGGGTACTAAATATGCCCAAGAAACGGAAATATTACCCATTCAGGTAAGGACAAGATGCCAAAGGGATAATGACAATTGGTAAAAACCAAAAAAATATATAAATTCCTAATAAAAACTGTACCTTTCTTTCTCGTCCTTCAATCGGGCAACTTCATTTTGATTGTTTCTTAGTTCTAAATCGAGATATGAAACTGTTAGATGTTGTGATAATTCCGAGCTCAAATCATTCTATCGTCTATATTTATAAAGAAAATACTTACCGTCAAAATCGCGCCCAATAGCCAACTTTAACTGCTCCAAAACGGCAAATGTATCCATAACACATTGTCAGATACAAATAGACAAACAAGAATTATCTATTTCAATCTAATTAGGCCAACGGTACCAAAAGAAATACAGTTTTTCGATAACGGACAAGCTACCGACATAAATCAACTCGAAACTCCCGCCACCATGTCCGTGTTCCTGTTCACACTAAAAACTGGCACTAATTTCGATACCGCTGGACAGCAAACCACGGGCTTATACTCGATTCGTCTTTCTGGAAGAATTTCTGGAAGAGTTGTTTCAAATCAACTTAATTAAAGTAAGGAATGATTCTAGAACTAAAATGAAAACATGACTGAAGGAAAGGAGATTTGTAAACGGTTTAGCCGTGCGGGTGAGAGGGAGAAAGAACTATTGACAGTGGAAAAAAAACCCAATGAGACGTTGCCAAGGCACTCAAAAGATGACGGGCAGGTAAACAAAACCAAACAGAAAAATTCCCTTAATCTGAGACACGATATTCCCCGATAAAAATAAACTTATTTTGTTTATTTTATGATCATACAATGGGAAGAAAATTCTCATCAAAATTACTTTACATTTCAAGTTACAAGTTACGTTGTTTACATAATCAGCTAGGGTAAAGCCTAAACTAAAGCGGAATAAAACCTGAAATATATTTTAAAGCCACTATTTGAATCCAACTCTCCGTTTGAAATGGACTGTGTAGCGGCTTTTTTTAGGGGAAAGACAAAGTGTCAATCGATCTGGCCGCCATGTTAAACGTGCGAGCTTCTCTTTTCGCTCGTGCGTTCTTGAAAGCCTCGTGGCCGTTACTTGGTCTCCCCCAAACAGCCGCCACGCGTTTGTAGCTAGGTTACGTTTAAAACGAAGTTCAAAAGCCCAGTAGAAGGCTTCAAAAGAATTCCACTCTTTCTGTCGATCTCGAAATCGTACTTACGTATAACTTTATACAATTTAGAAATAGATAAACTAAAATCAGGGTTTTTTGGCTCTCCTTGGAAACATTTTAACTAATTAACGACGCTGTGTTATTATGTAGCATTTTTTGTTTAAAAATTAATATTTTTAGGAGTTTTCAGAAAAAACAGTATTATTTTAATTTTATAATTAACTGCTTAGTTTAATGAAGGGTGCGGAAACAAAAAGAGCATAATTTTTTTGCAGTTTTCTCCCACCTTTTTGAAAATTGTTGCCATAAGATTTGTTTAAAGGTAAAAAATTTTCACCCCTTTCTTAGGTTATTTTTTCACATTTTCAGAGAAGTATCCAAATATTTTTGTCCCTGAAGTACCCCTCCCCCAGGCATTTTGTCTGAGTGCAAGTAGACAGTTATGTGAGCTAAATAAAAGCTGTTTCTGAGAATTTTTTTATTGACACTGAATGATGTTTGATCAGTTTACAAAATGAGCTGATTGATTGTCACTGCTGCAGGTTCCTGGGACTCAGTTTTTGTTCGGTAGAGTTGGTCGTACTGTGATCAAAAAACACTCTTACATCACACCAGTTACACATGCTACATATCCATGGAACTACTCCCATCCACCTGGGAAAAAAGCAGCATTTCGAATGCCAAGAACAATCTACCCACAAAGGCAATATCAGTACAAGTAGGATGAATGCCAAGAAAGATAGAAATTCCCACAAGGGATTTTTCTGAATGAAATTGCACCATTGATCTGGACAATTTTCAGACAGCAAACTCAATGATTTAATTTGCCTTCAATAGTAAATAGTTAGTTGTACATCGGTGTTTACAAATGATGAACTTTGCCAAAGATACGAAGTTTCGTTTTCATTGAAGTCTGCATTTATTATGCAAAACAGCTATTGTTATCCGGCTAGAACCGGATTTTAGAATGACATCATGTTTCTATTTTTATCTTTGGATAAGACACTATAAAACTAGCAAAGCCAAGCTGTATTGTCATTTCAGCCGAGCAACAGCAAACTTTAAGAAAGGTATAGCGAGTTTAGAATTATGCAAATTCAGGAAAGTAATAAACAAATAAAAAAACTTAATCCCCTATTGTTTTGTTTTTGACAGCTGTTGGCGCGATTTTGCATATTAATGAGGCTGTAAATGGTTGAGTGAGTTTTTGAATATTTATTAGGGTGATAGTAAGCATACCAGCATCTGATGATTAAACTGTAAAAGAAAAGACTACACACCAAAGATTGATTTCAAACACGTTTTATTATACTTTTAATGAATTACACTTCTGATAAAATCATACGTGTAGACTATGTGTTAGACTAGCTATGTTAGTCTATATTAGTCCATGTTAGACTATGTTAGACTATGTTAGACTATATGTTAGACTAATAGTAGTCTATGTGTTAGACTATGTGTTAGTCTATGTTAGACTATGTGTTAGACTATGTTAGTCTATGTTAGACTAGGTTAGTCTATGTTAGTCTATGTTAGACAATATGTTAGACTATGTTAGACTAGGTTAGTCTATGTGTAAGACTATGTGTTAGTCTATGTTAGACTGGGTTAGTCTAAGTTAGACAAGGTTAGTCTATGTTAGTCTATGGGTCACTTTATTCTGCTTCATCTTCACTTTGAGCCAAATCTTCCTTCAGAATCAATTCGGCAATATCTTTTAGTTTTTAAAAGGTGTTTGTTAAGTCCAATTTCAGCAGCATCACCACCACCCACCACAACAACCACCACCACCATTACCACCACCGCCACTGCCACCACTGCCACTGCCACCACTGCCACTGCCACCACCACAAACACCACCACCACAACCACCACCACAAACACCACCACTGCTGCCACCCACCACATAGCAGCTAATCTAGGTTAGTCTACGTTAGACTCGTCCTAGCTGAATAGAGTTCACCTATCGAATTAACTAAATATATACAAGGCCAACAAGGCCTTTACCAAGGACAAAAAGGCCGTATGCAGGCCGAACAGGCCAAAGACGGGCCATCAAGGCCAAACGGGAAGGTTTGCTCACGTTTCTTATATGTATATATCATAATCTGTATTCGCTGCTAATGCAAAAATTATTACACAGTGTTTACTTTAGAGCAGTCTTAAGGATAAACTTGCACGTATAACCCATCCACGTAACCCGACACAGTGCCTTTTAAGAAAACGACTGTTGGAATCCTTTTCATAACAAAAGACCTTGGTTTCGCTAGTTTCATAGCGTCTTGTCCAAAGACAAAAATAGAAACCTGATGTCATCCTTAAAACCGCTTCTAGCCGGATATAACAATGGCTGTTTTGCATAATTAATGCATTTGGCGCCATTTTAGAAAAACGACCGTTACAATCCTTGTCATAACAAAAGAATTTATGTAAACAATCCGCATTTTATTCATGAAGTTGGAAAACAAAAGAGATAAGTTATTCCCCCGCATTTTATTCATGAGCTATGACACCATCCTAAAGCTAATTTATGCAAACAATCCACAAAAATAAGGCTAATTCCATAATCTTATACTACTTACAGCAATACGTAGATTTGATATTTCTTTTTATTAAATTTCTAACCTCAAACGTTGCGTTTGTAGCGTTCTGGTTAGTCCACTCAATTTCAAATATCAACTCATACACCGCATACTCTTTCGATTATCCTCCTTTTTATCAGTTTAAGAGAAAAATAACGATTTCTGTGCCGAATTTTTACTCCCCTGCAATATTTGGAAAACTGCAGAAAATGCCATGCAGATGGTTGTTCGAGCAATTAGAGACCTTAAGCACGAGCCGTCCGTGTCTCCACGGAGGCCAACCGGAAGTCGATTATCAGCAGTTGACGCGTACTTGCACACGTCATGCGGCCTTGATCATCACGGAGGCAGCCAAGACGCTTTTCATCTCCGTGACGATCACCACGGCCGCATGACGTGTGTAAGTACGCGTCAACTATTTATATTTGATTTCCAGTTCGCCTCCATGGCAACACGGACGCCTGGTGCTTAAGGTTTTTATTAACAATTCATTCAGCTGCTCAACTCGGCTTAAAATGGCTTCTATAAGTATAAAGTAAACAAAAAAATTCTAAGATAAAGAATATACATAAGCAACTGCTGCATCTTACAACAAGCCTTTATAATACACTTTTGTACATAACACAACTCAATATTTTGCCGAAAGAGCTTTTACTAATTAAATTTGATAATTCTTGAAAACTCAAGAAATTTCTTATTGAAATACTGGAGTAGCAATACAAATTCGGGTAATAGTGTTTGAATGACACCAGAATGCAAAACCAAACATGTTACTTTTTCTTCATGGCTGATTCCAGTTTATCTAGCATGGATTCTGGCACAATGATTTGACTAAAGAAACCAGAATCACCATCTCCACTATACTCAGCAACTTCTTGTTCCAATTCAGTTCCCATAAGCTGTAAAAGAGGAACAAAACAAAAGACTTGTTGCACGTTAGTCGATCTTAGCCTCACATCCACTTTCAGAAAATTTTGAAAATAATGTTCACAATCACCTGTTTAAACAACAATTTAGTAGTTAAAGACGCAAACTTTCGTATTCATTGAACTTGTAATAACGACATGCAAAACTAAGTCTAAAATCATAAGTTTTACTTGAAACGAAAAAAAGGATCATTTAGCAAACTTAGTTTTTCAATGAAATTCTAAGTAGTTTTCCAAGGCTTAATAAAAAAATCCCAGGGCTTTTCCAGGATTTTTTTTTTGGGTCCGGTATGAACCCTGGTGATAGCGAGCTGTGTTCTTTGATCACCCAGTGTAATTTAGGAAACTACATTCCCGAATATTAAATCATCTTAATAATAAGAGTTAATATATCAATAACACAATAATTGATATTGTTATTATTATTATTATTAGTTCATTAGTTTAATCAAGGAAACTACATTCCCTAACATTTGATCGTCTGGGAATTGACTTTGGAGTGGGTTAAAAATAACCGACTGTGGTTACAAATGGTGATAGTTGTTCTGTTGATGATGATGATTATAACGGTGATGAAGATCTTGGCAAACAAAAGAAACATACCGGTAACAAGAATTCCAGAACAAAACTGATCTGCCGACTGTTTATACTTGTTAGCCCAAAAATACGCAACAAAAGAGAAAAGAACAATTGACTTTATTACTGTTGATTTTATGAATTTGGAGTGAAGTACGTCTCGACAGTAACTGGTGTGAAAAGTTGAACTCTTAGCAAAATATCTTTCATTTTAGTGTAACAGAAGCGCTAAACGAAAATGTCATGAACATTAATGTCTATTGAGTAAAGTTTTAAGTGGGTTTGAAGCAAAATCTTGGTTTCCCATATGGTGTGTCGTTTAACCTGTAAATATGACACACCAGTCTTAAATCAAAGCTTGGGTATTTGAGGTGTTTTACTTTGAGAGGCTTTGACCGTGGTATCTTTGGGTTGTTGGCTGCTAGTTACCTGTTTGGCCTCGTTCCTCGTAACGTCTCCTCTCATCAACAGCAGGGCCATAGCATGATCAGACCTGAAGTCGGGGTACTTTTGAACTATACCCTGATGAGTAAAGAAAACAACTGGGAAATTTACATTGTACTTTCGGCGTCAGTCTAAAAAGCTCTAATATTGAATAATAACATGCACCACTTAAAATACTTGAGAAATTCCAACTATCGGTAATTAAAGCCTACCGCAAATGGTAGCAATATTCTTAACTTCTATACCTACAAGAAGTTGTATATGTTTGAGCGAAAGTCTTACTTCAGTCCCTCCATTGCTCATTTTTGTTTTTAGTTAAAATTTTATGAGTCTTCTAGTTGCCATCTCGCTTGTCGAGAGAAGAAATTTTAAACAAAACCTAATCAGCTGCGAGGAAAATTTTACCATGCAACTTGGTGTTTATTACAACTAATAACTAATACGATATTTGCGGTTATAAACGCATTTCAAGCAATTGCGATAGACTACGGGATTTGAACCCGTGACCTTTGTGATACCGGTGCAAAGATTGAACCCACTGAGCAGTGAAGACACATCTGTTGGGAGAAGGTCAGTTTTAGAGGACCCATTTACACCATCTGAAGTTGTACAATAGTTATTATGATTGTACCGCGGTAACATACAATGACATTATGATACGGCCTTTGCTGTTATCAATGCAATCGAAGCAATTGTGATAGTGTAATCTGAAAAAAAATCAGACTTCAACGGGATTCGACCCCGTGACCAATGCAATACCAGTGCAGTGCTCTAACCAACTGAGCTATGAAACCACCTCTGTTGGAAGCAATTACGACTAGTTCAGCTCCTCGCTTCCCCCCTTGTCTCGCAATCATCATTGAATACAGTAGACAAAGTGAAGCAGGTATCAAATTACTTACAGAAAACTCAAGAAACAACATTGACGTGTCTTTCAACTTGATCACTTCCACCAGGGCGGTGAGTACCGAGCATCGCGACTTGGCCTGAGGGTGAAACCAAAACAGGGTAACTGGGTTATGGCACGCTCCACTCAGGCCCAGTGGGAGGGGGGAGTGCAATGGGTTTGCAGCCCCCTCACCTACACACACAGGCTACAAAGCTTCACCTTTTTGTCGATCAACAATTTGAAAAAGATATATTATCCTCTTTTTTTTTTCTAAACTGATTTTGAAGTTCAAAAATTTGAATAACATCCAGGTGTTTGAGGTTGGTTATGTCTTGATTCTGATATTCAATTTGTCATTATTTATTCTGTCTCCGGCAACCTGATTTTTTATGAAATTTCCATTCATGACTTCTATACTAACAGGCTTCCTATAATATTTTGCAGTAAACAATGTACATCATCATAACATATCTTCCGAAAACCAGAACAAGCTATGGGAAAGTTAAAATCAGGTTCAATGGTTCCAAAACATGGAATTCCATTTAAGATGACCTGATATCAAAGAGTAGCACTTGCTTTAATAAACAAAATCCTCTTTGATCAATAATTATTAATAAAACTTTTACGATGTACACGAAATCACTTCCCTAAATGTGTCTGTTTTTGTTCTCTGTGATCATGAGAAAAATATGTGTGATTTCTTTTGTTTTTCCTTGTCAGTTTTGTACAACTTTATCAACTTTATTTACTGAGCACAGTAATGTTCAGTGTTGTTGTTTTTCTACCAAATAAACTTGAATGCTTTAGATTTTTTTTCAAAAATCAGTTTAAGTTAATTTTTCTTGTAACCGCGGTTGAAACGCAAAAAATACACAGACTTTAGAACTCTAAAACAACATCATCTGTAGATTTAAATGCAGACAAGTTATCTCATCAAAAATATTTCAACAAAGAGCTCATCTCTACTATTATTGGAAGTCAGAAAAGAGAGCTTTTGCTCATCCCAGGATTTTCAAGTACTACAACTCATATTCGAGGGCTTTCCAGAGCCTGAAATGTTTTTGACAATTCCAGGACTTTCAAGGACCGTGGCAACTTTGGATTATACCCCAAAAATAAAAAATTTAGTAGAAGTCAATATTTGCAACTATTCCAACTTTCTTATAGTCATTATTTCTCAACAAACACTAAGAATCAATACAGGGACAAAAAACTTTTAAGCAATCAGCAAACGTACATCTATGTCTTTCGTTGCAAGCTTGTTAAACGTCTCCTCGATTCTCGTTGCTTCCTTTTTAACTTTCTCAGCAGCTTTCTTACGTTCTACATAACTTTTAAAAGCAATCCGCCTGTAAGGAAAGATAAACTTTAATTCACACTACCTTTGCTTTAAGGTTGTGTCATAATGTGAGGAAAACAAAGAAAACTTACTTTTGTAAGTGTACGAGTATCGACAACAAATTCCTAAACACTTCGACATGATGGCCATCATCTCGTACCTAGACCCTTTCAAATTGGCGCCAAGCTACAGACTAAATAATGTCTTGTCTTTCACGAGCCAGACACTCAAGAAAGTCTTTCACTGTTTAAATGTCAAGGGTTTATTAATGTCTTTTTCTTCTTTTTTTCGAACCCTTGCTTAACGTGCAATCAGACTCAATTCACATCTTTGTGTAACTCATGCAAATCAATTACTATAGACTCTCGTAATAGACCTTATGCATGTTGACGTCAAACTAGTCAATTTCACCCCCAAGCCTCATATTCAAGAAAAGGCTGTGACCATTTTGCACGTGCAAACCGTGTTCACAAAGAAATTATTTTCATTTTGGGGCGCTTTGGGAATTGGTTTATGAAATATTCACACTTCGTGATTCGAAAGTGAGGCTTGGTGGTGTTCGACGTAATCTATTGCATGTTTCATTCAGTTTATCATGATAATGGCGCCAAGATATCCCCGAAATGTCGGACTCTTTTATCATTAGTTTTTGCCAGTATAATTTATTGTTAATATCGAAATCAATGCTGATTAGTCCGTCAATGTCAGGTTCAAAACTACTTTTTGTGCAATGATCTACCTGCATGGTGACATTCCATTCATATGTAGCTATTTACTTGTTTATTTTATATAAGAGGGTACTTTTTGTAATGACCTACTTGTTGTATGACGACTTATTACATGGTGACGTAATATGTGCCAACCTTATTGTTGCATGATAACTTACTTATTCATGAGAGCTCTGATGTATTCCAGCAAAACCTTCTTGAGTGCTTCGTCCACCAGAAAATCAAGAAACCTGTAAAGGAAACGTCTTCGCATGAGACAAATACTGGATTTATTGTGGAGACGAGACCAGTGGTTTATAAACAGAAAGAACATATCTCTTCGTTGCAAATAAATGAACCAAACAAATTCAAACACATATCAATAAGGTGGTTAAGGTCTACATAAATTTGTATGTAGTCGACCCCATCATAACAATTACAATTTTTCACACTTGAAATTAAAGGGAAAAAAACAGAATAAGTTTGAATAAAAAATACAGATTAAAACAGGTTAATGTCAAATGTTAGTGGTACTAAGAGAAAAAGGCCTTTAAAGTTAGGCAATCTAACTCCCAGAAGAAAATGGGGCAAAGTGTTTTTCAATAAAATCATTAAACTACTTACTCTGATTTCATGTGAATGTAGTCGTGGTGGTAGTCTTCGAATGTAACAACGATAGTCTCTACCGCAGTGTTCTGCTCGATCCTGGAACAACAAAAAAAGTGTAAAACGTTTCACATATTAAAATATAGATTAAAGGATACAACTTGGATAAAATGTTAAAACTCAAAAGTTTTCCACTTAAAAGTCATCAGGTAACGATGACTGATGATGCGCCCATGATGATAACTTTTAAGAAAACGGATTTTAACAATTTTATCAAAACTCAGCCTGTGGTTAGTATTAGTTATGTTGTAGAATTAGTGATTGAAGAGAGACCAAGCAAAAAACACCTGGAAAGGTCGGAAAAACTGGTTCTACTTTGAATGCTGCATTGTCAGTAACAACATTAGATTAGTATCAATCAATTCCAAACTCCTACCAAGGTGGTGTGAAGAGCTGTGCAAAGTATGGCTGCAAGTCCAAAAACACTTCTTCCAAAAGGTACACACATCTGTAAAACCACAAGACTGTGTTAGTACAAAACTGTGTGGGAAAAAAAAACTTTTAAGAACAAGATTGTCTTTTTAACAATACATATAAATCTGAAAAGTCAGAGATAAATAAACACATACACTTCTCGCCCAATCTGCTGAAAGCAATCAACGATACTCTTAAAAATCTGCACCCTTTCTTCACCAAATGTTCCTTTGCCAAGCTCAGCAACTAATCTATCCTAAAAAAAGAAAGTGCAGGACAGACTAGTTAATACTGAGAATATTTCTCAGTACAAGAATGCGAGTTTTATCCGGGAAAATAATTGTCCAAGGTCTTCTACTGTACAGACCGAACGTAGCGAGTTTGTTAAGAGCAGGAAAATATTTTCCTGGACAGGTGGAGCAAGCACGGTCATTACTAAGCTATTTATTACATGTCTTTATTCTTAGGCTAGTGAAACAGAACAAACGATTAGTTATCTGTGACCGGGTTAGCGAGAAATCAGGGCCCGGTTCCTCAAAACCCCGATTAACTTAATCCTGGATTAACACAAAACTCAAACAATAACTTATTCGTAAGTAAAGCTCTGTTATGCTTACGGAATACAGATCAAATTTACCAATAAAACAAACAGGTCAACCTAAAAGTTTCAGCCCAGAGTAAGCTCCAGAAGCTAGGAAACAGGAACGTGGACTAAAAATTACCCTGGGTTAGCACTAATCGTGTTTTGAGGAACCGGGCCCAGTGCAATAACTCTCCAGTCCTGTATGGGTGTTTAGAGGGCCGATTTTTGGCCAATCAGCACACACGATTTAGTTATTGGCCCTAGAAATTTGACTTACTATGTAGTAAAGACTCTTTCATGCAGGAAAGACAACTCGCTAAATACTAGGAGTCGTAAAAAAGGGTTCACCGTTAACCTTTAACTCATCTTTAGAGTTAGTAACTTCATACTGAAACAAAGTGCTATTGATTGTAGAAAAACAATTGCGAATATTGATGAGAAAAATAATTTATTCAAGGGAAACGTCAAACCGTGTTTGTGAAAATAAACCCTGAGAAGTGATTCGGTAGGCCTACCTTCATCTGCTCTGTAAAGTTGGTGGACGCATGACAGTTGTTTGCAATGGCGATCTACGACAGGAAGGGAACAAACTGTGTTTAAATCCCAGTTTCTAACAAATCGATGACACTATGCACTAACAAGGTGAGTTTGAGGTCTTAAAATAGGAATCAGACCGCTACAATTGGCCGCAGCAAAAAAAGGTGACTTAGCTTGTTTGTTTACCCCAAATTCCTGGCATACAAAAAAACCAAAATATACCATAGAATCTGTAAACCTTAAAGTTTACATACTACGCAGTGTCGTTAGTACAAGGACGACTTTCGCCAACTGTTACCATCTCTGAAACCCTTTTAGCTGCGTTATTCCCGCCAATGTGGTGAAATGCACTGCCGACATCTTTTAGGTATGGTCACTAAAAACTGCTTGTTTAGGGTTAGTTTAGTTTAATTTAAAATCAGCAAAAGAAAGCGAGCCAGTTGTTGCTCACTGACCATATACTCCACAAATCTGTGAGGTTGGCTTCTGTCTTCAAAGTGCTTACTCTTGTAGCTCCGTACAGCACCTAACAGCAAAACCAACACACCCATTCAGTGTTAACAAATCAATTTATCAACAGTATGGTTAACATCAGACTGTACTACACAGATTCATTTAAGCAGAATGGTAATGGGAAACGTTTTCATAACAATAACAAATACAAAAATATGTTTAAGACTAATAAAAAGATAAAAAAGAACACTTACTTCTATATTCCCTTTGAAAACCCTGCATTTCCTCCAGGCAGTTATCCAAAATCTATATGATTTGTTAAGAACAGAAAAATAGGTTAAACAGAGTTTATTCAAAGGTCAACAGCTGTAGACAACTCTGTTTGTAGCTGATAGACTGCCTCCACCTTGGAGAACATCCTCCATTTAGTAAATAAACCCATTACTTAAGACTCGGTTTAAAAAAGTTAATGTCTATAGAAAAGTTAATGTCTATAGAAAAGTTAATGTCTATAGAAAAGTTAATGTCTATAGAAAAGTTAATGTCTATAGAAAAG
>JAOBAT010000009.1:21245-44257 GCA_026413305.1 Hydrozoanthus tunicans
TTGAATGATTGGTTGATTAGTTGATTGAATGATTGGTTGATTAGTTGATTGAATGATTGGTTGATTAGTTGATTGAACGATTGGTTGATTAGTTGATTGAATGATTGGTTGATTAGTTGATTGAATGATTGGTTGATTAGTTGATTGAATGATTGGTTGGTTGATTAGCTGATTGAATGATTGGTTGATTGGTTTATTGAGTGATTGGTTGATTGATTGGTTGACTGGTTGATTGATTGGTTGACTGATAGATTGATTGGTTGATTGATTGAGTGACTGGTTAACTGATTGATTGATTGATTGATTTGATTGATTGGTTGATTGATTGATTGGTAGATTGATTGGTAGATTGATTGATTGGTTCATTGATTGATTGGTTGGTTGATTGGTTGACTGATTGATTGATTGGTTCATTGATTGATTGGTTGATTGATTGGTTGATTGGTTCATTGATTGGTTGGTTGACTGATTGATTGATTGGTTGATTGATTGTTTGATTGATTGATTGGTTGATTGATTGGTTGATCGATTGATTGATTGGTAGATTGATTGATTGGTTCATTGATTGATTGGTTGATAGATTGGTTGATTGATCGGTTGGTTGACTGATTGATTGATTGGTTGATTGGTTGATTGATTGTTTGATTGATTGTTTGATTGATTGTTTGATTGATTGGTTGATCGATTATTTGATTGATTGATTGTTTGATTGATTATTTGATTGATTGATTGGGTGATTGATTGATTGATTGGTTGATTGATTGGTTGGTTGATTGATTGTTTGATTGATTGGTTGATTGATTATTTGATTGATTGATTGGGTGATTGATTGATTGATTGGTTGATTGATTGGTTGGTTGATTGATTGCTTGATTGATTGGTTGATTGATTGGTTGATTGATTGTTTGATTGATTGGTTGATTGATTATTTGATTGATTGATTGGGTGATTGATTGGTTGATTGATTGATTGGTTGATTGATTGATTGGTTGATTGATTATTTGATTGATTGATTGGGTGATTGATTGGTTGATTGGTTGATTGGTTGATTGATTGGTTGATTGATTGGTTGATTGATTGTTTGATTGATTGTTTGATTGATTGATTGGTTAATTGATAGGTTGATTGATTGTTTGATTGATTGATTGGTAGATTGATTGATTGATTGGTTGATTGATTGGTTGATTGTTTGATTGATTGTTTGATTGATTGGTTGATTGATTATTTGATTGATTGATTGGGTTATTGATTGGTTGATTGGTTGATTGATTGGTTAACTGATTGATTGTTTGATTGGTTGATTGATTGGTTGATTGATTGTTTGATTGATTGTTTGATTGATTGATTATTTGATTGATTGATTGGGTGATTGATTGGTTGATTGATTGGTTGATTGATTGTTTGATTGATTGATTGGTTGATTGGTTGATTGATTGTTTGATTGATTGGTAGATTGATTGATTGATTGGTTGGTTGATTGGTTGACTGATTGATTGATTGGTAGATTGATTGATTGGTTCATTGATTGATTGGTTCATTGATTGGTTGATTGGTTGATTGATTGTTTGGTTGACTGATTGATTGATTGATTGGTTGATTGATTGGTTGATTGATTGTTTGATTGTTTGATTGATTGGTTGATTGATTATTTGATTGATTGATTGGGTGATTGATTGGTTGATTGATTGATTGTTTGATTGATTGGTTGATTGATTATTTGATTGATTGGTTGGTTGATTGATTGTTTGATTGGTTGATTGATTATTTGATTGATTGATTGGGTGATTGATTGATTGATTGATTGGTTGATTGGTTGGTTGGTTGATTGATTGTTTGATTGATTGGTTGATTGATTGTTTGATAGATTGTTTGATTGATTGATTATTTGATTGATTGATTGGGTGATTGATTGGTTGATCGATCGATTGATTGATTGGTTGATTGATTGGTTGATTGATTGTTTGATTGATTGGTTGATTGATTGGTTGATTGATTGGTTGATTGATTGGTTGATTGATTGATTGGTAGATTGATTGATTGATTGATTGGTTCATTGATTGATTGGTTCATTGATTGGTTGATTGATTGTTTGATTGATTGGTTGATTGATTGGTTGATTGATTGGTTGATTGATTGATTGGTTGATTGATTGGTAGATTGATTGGTAGATTGATTGATTGATTGGTAGATTGATTGATTGGTTGATTGATTGATTGGTTGATTGATTGGTTGATTGATTGTTAGATTGATTGATTGGTTGATTGATTGATTGTTAGATTGATTGATTGGTTGATTGATTGATTGTACCTTTATCACACTTTGGACCAAAGTTTTACTACATTTAGGACCTTTATTACATTTACACAGTAGGGCAGGTGCTCTAACCACTGAGCTACCAAGGGAACTACAGTAGCAGAGAGAGAACAAACCAACCCAATAACTCATCTTTCACAACATTTGTCCCTTTCCTCCATACGTACCCCATTTTAAGAATTTAAAGGCTAAAGCTATTTGAGTTAACTCAATCTGTAGCATCACAGAGGATCTGATACCTACAGACTGTGTTTATGTACTCTGAAAGTGGCACACTAAAAAGTGAGCTATTACCTGTTCCTACACCTACGAGTCAAACCTGTTCACCTTCGGAATGAATAAACAAAAAGCTTACATTCTGGTCAACCATCTGGAAGAGGAACACTGGAAGGGATGTATTGTAGAACCCCTCGACGTCTGTCTCTGGTATGGAATCATTGTGCCAGTCCTGAAAGGTTAATTATGTTTAGTAAAGTGCAAGTATGCTGATCTATCTACTTTTTCTTAATTTCTAAGCCAAATAATAGAGTTTTTGTAAAGGCAACTTGAAGTCAAGCACTTATAAAATGGAATGTGGTTGGAAAGATTAAATCACAGGTGTTACACATGAATTTTTAAAATGAGTGTAGCTTTGACTTTAGGGCCACGTAGAAAGTTTTTACATCTACCTAAAGTGAAGAACATATGATGCAAGTAGTAGTGAATGTTCAAGCTAAGCACCTTCATGTCAGTCTGTATCATCTTGTTCATCCATTCCCTAGTGTCACTTGCTGTTGCACTGATGTAGCTGTAAAACAAATAATACCATATGAACTCAGTCTTACTAACCCTTACCAACCTGGAGTGAGGTCTGTACAGGAAAATGCACAGTAATCTCAGGTTTTACAATATTACTATAGACGACCATTCCTATAAACATTAGAAATAATAGAGGAAAGAATAATTTGGTGAATTGCTGAATTTCCATAGTCTTTAACAAAGCATTCTCTGAGTCTGGGTTCAAAGGCTTTAATGGATAGAGATTTTAGACTTGCATCTAGCGAATTCCATGTTTTTACACAATTAATTTTTATAGTCTTTGCTTGTAGCAGAAATTGTCCAACTTATCAGCCACTGAAAGGGATTTATTTAGTAAAAGTATTTTAGAAAAGAGTATTACACATTATAAGCTTAATAAGAGTAGTTGTACTTACGTTTCTACCAATTCTTGGTGAACTGATTGAGACAGGAGTGGGCCAAGAAACTGAATATCCACTTCCAGTTCTGGGTGCATCATTAGATCTTTTCCGCTAAAGACACAGAAAACTCACGGTAGCCTCATTACAGGCATAACAGTCTTGTTGTACTATGACTTAAACTTCAAGTTTTAGAAAGAATGGACAGCTTTGAATTCCCCAAATCTATAGGAAACATGTCTAATCGATGCACATTTTAAGCAAAGAACTACTAGTTATGGATCTTGTTGTGCTAGCTATATATCCTGAGACTCGTAAATTTTCTCTCAGACAATTTGCCACAATTCTGTGTCTAGTTAATTGTTATGAACTAAAACAAGATCTCTGACTACCTAAAATTTGAAAATTTCAGTTTGTGATGAGTTATCTATTGAGCAACACTTTTTAGGCAGTATTATTTTGTAATGATTTTTTGTAACTTCTACTAAAAAATATCTTAAAATAACTTACTTATAAAACAGCTCTTAAATTTGAAATGTCGTATACAGTGCTATAAACTTAGTCAAATTGACTCCTGAAAACTCAAACCTTTAAGGGAAGACAAAAAACGTTTGGATTACCAAATAGAAGGTAGAATATTGTAAAGATTTTATGAGCTTTAAAAAAATTCTTTGAGTTGTGCACAATGTTGAGCACTGCACTCATCTCTTACAAATAATTGTCCTTAGTTTGAGTTCTCATAATCTTTAAACCCCGATTTTTTTTTGAAACTGTTGAGCAGAAATGACTGTGGTTCTGAACTTTCTGAACTTGGTTTGGAACTGTACTTTCTCTCTCGTGCATTCAACTTTCTTTCTCCAATTTTTTTTTCACTTAAATAACTTAACATTGCTTATTCTGTTCTTGATGGTTGAAATTTGGGTGAAGACTACTTGCACTTGCTTACCCATACTCTCTTATCCACATTAGAATGCTGACGCACTCATTGGAGTCAAGTCTCTGTTCACAGACAATCTTTTCAAGCTGAAAAAAAAATTGGAATAAAAAACAATACTATCTCTCAATCAAAAATTACATGCTATACTATTTTTCTCTATAAAATTTGGAGCAGCTTTTCAGCTAATTTCCCTTCTCCTGCTCCACATGATTAGTGCGATTAAAGTGCTGCTGAAGTGAAACTTTAAAACTAGTTCAGTAGATTATCTAAAATTAAAGTTTGCTCCCTATAGTTTCCGCTTAGACACTTTTTGTAGGTTTTTAAAATAAACTTTGCGGAGAACTTAATTACAAAGACAAAATGCCTATTTTAGTGTCAAAAGCTACAAAATCCTTTTGAGCTCATTAGCTATGTGTGATGTAACATGATTTGAAATTCGAAAGATCAGTTTCACTTTCCCGGCCAACTTCATATGATCAAGACAAAGTTTGTATGAATGGTGGCCCAGTATTTGAGCAAAAACCTGGCTAGTTCACTGTAAATGCTAGTATAGAGCAGCTTGGAGTCCTTTCAAACCATGTGACCTGCTTGAAAACACTTTTTAGACAAGGACAATAAAATCTGGATGTTTTTATAAATGTGAATGAGACTTTCATTAAATCTGTTATACATGTAACAGACCTTCACAGATTACATATAATGAAAGAGAGCTGAACTGGACTTGTTGTCAAATTTTTTGTTTCTCTTTGTGTTTCTCATCAGGCTCCCTAACAACGCATGATGTGGAACTTTCCATCTGCCAACCGACTTGTAAACATATTTTTTTGTCTGTCTGTCTGTCTGTTTGTCCACCCACCCATCCATCTATCTGTCCATCCGTCCATCCATCTACATATCTATCTATCTGTCTATCAGTTACTTGCTCAGCAGGAGTTATAGCCTCAAAGGAGCAGGCTACAGATACCCTATCAACCAGAGTTTCTAAAGTTGAGTACATGTTTGCCCCAGGTCAACACTAGCAAGTGGAAGTTCTGCTTACCATACTGGACAAAGCCTTGTGGTAGAGTTTCACATACTCATCAAATATGTTGTAACTTGGTGGGAAACACGGTTGGCATAGATTCTATATGGCAAAGGAACAATAACAAATTATCGTGATTTCTTAAAGCTTATCCATGAGCTTTTTCGTTACTATTGAAGAAAATGAGACAATACTGATTATACAACAATTGGGAAAATTTTCCTTCATGTTTTCAGTTGTCCATTCACAAAGTTTGCAAAAATCAGGTGGAAATCAGACGACTGCAAAAGATTCTCGAAAAATTCCATGCAAAGTTGAGAAAGTGAGATTTTCTTTATTTACCAACACATTTATTGATATAATTGAGGCTCATATAATTGAAGACAAGCCCAGTATTTGTTTGATTCTATGGCTGTTATAAATCATCTCAGCCAAAGTTTGGGGTCATCTTGTTCTAAGTATAGGGCATCTCATCCAGAAAACAATTTTGAATTTATTGCTATTCTGAGCTATTGTGATTTGTCTGTAAATACTCAAAACGTATAACTTTAATACAATACCAGGCAAGAATAACCAAGATTTTTGGTGAGATAACCAAGATTTTGGGTAAAATAACCAAGACTTTGGGTGAAATGACCAAGATTTTGGTCGAAATAACCAGACTTTGGGAGAGACAATCTAGACTTTGGATGACAAAGCAAAGACTGGCAAGATAACCAAGACATGGGTCATGTAAACTTGGGGAGAGATGACCAACTACTGATTCTAAAGTTCTGGCTTTACTCACCTTACAAACCGTAAGATCATCCAAAACTCTCATCCTAGTTCTTTCAAGATGCTTCACCAGCCACATCTTGTCAGTAAGACGATCTTCAAATCCCATCTCAAGACTTTCAAATCTAACATACAACGAAGTAATACAAGTTTGTTGAATGAAGTTGCTCTTACCAGCAAAGTATAGTTAAAAGCAACAAAATTCAATTGCTGCCAAAATATTTAAGGGGGCAAAACTTTCAAAAATTGTAAAACTATTAAAGTGTGATTTTATGAAATTACAATTTTACTATCTTAACACAATTTTATACAGAAATTATGTAAATTCATTATTTTCATTATAAGTTATCATGTCCCTTATCACATGGTCTTGCCTTATGCTCCTCGAGGGGGCAAGAGGATTGATGATGATGGTGGTGATGATAAGGATGATTATGATGTTGTAGGTGATGATGATGTTGGGTCCTGATGATGATAGGGATAGAGAGGATGATGAGGATGGAGATCATGATGATGACGATGGTGGAGATGATGCTGCTGATGAAGATGGAAGTCATAACAGTTGAGATAATGATAAAGATGAGGATGGAGATGATGATGATGGAGATGTTGATGCTGAAAATAGAGAAGATGAGGAGGATGGAGAAGATAATGGTGGAGATGATGATGAATAACAATAACAGCAAAAGAGATTACACAATGTTTTATGCTTTAATATAAATACGATTTTAAAAGCATGAAATTTGTGTTCCTTCAGCTTTGTTATTGCAACTTATAACAAACAATTTGTTACAGTTACTCTATATCACTTATAAGTCCTCTTAATATCCTTTTTTGCAGATTATCTAGAGACTGAGAAGCTAAGGTATAGCTTAGTAGTAAGTATACCAATAAAAAGTACATTGTTCATACTCTGAGTCTGACTACCTGTTTGTGATGGACTCTTCAATGACTTTGAAGCATTTTGATTTCCATTTCTTTGGTCGCCCCGGAGGTGCATAACCAGTCCTTTCTTTCTTCTCAGCAGCCCGCCTGTCTCCTCTGTAAGCAACAAAAGGCTTTCAAACCTTTAATTACCAAGATGAAAAGCATAATTGTTGAGCCTAGCTACACAACTCCTTTTAACAGGATGCAACAAATGCTAATTGTTTACAATCTATTGGTAATCCCAAAGCAATGATTAAAAGACTCATTTATGAAATGAATTAACATCAAAAACTTTTATCAGCACTCATAAAAAAATCACAAAATAATTATAAAAAAGAAGTGATAACTGAAGTTCAGTGCAACCAGAAGGGGCTAGGTTCAACAGGGAGCTTCTTTAATAAGGAGTTATTCAACAAGTTAAATGAACATGTTTCAAAGATTGTATCAGGGGTTCAAAAAAAACTTGGCCTTGAAAAATAAGCATAGAATGTGAGCTATATCCAACTTTAGTAACCTTTCTTCCCTCTTGATCATCCTGCTTTCATTATCAACTACAGCTACCTTTCTTACCTCTGAATGATCCTGGTTTCAGTATCAACTATGGGTGCTTTCTTACCTCTGAATGATCCTGGTTTCATTATCAACTATGGGTGCTTTCTTCCCTCTTAATGATCCTGCTTTCATTATTAACTATAATTACCTTTCTTCCCTCTCAATGATCCTTAAAGCTGTCACCAGCTGTGCTGGGTCACTGCGCACAGTGCTGAGGATGCGACCCATCACAATCCACAGCTGTTTGCTCAGGGCTTCCTTCAAGAAACAAATCAGTAGAAATTCCTTTAATCTCAAACTCAAGCACAACATCAAAATGCTCAAGGTCCTCTTTCACTTCTTTTAGCTCCAGTCATGTTTGTGTAAACAGTTTTTAAATATTTAAAACAATTTAATCAAATCGTGTTCTTACCTAAAGAAAAGATGGATAAAAAATAGGACTGGCATAAAAATCAGCAATTAATGTCTTTGATCAATTATTTTGATCAAAATCAGGCTGTAAGTGCGCATGAACTGCTTTTACATTTTACAGTCTCATGATGATCAAAATGATTGAAAGCTTTTGCTGATTTTTTAAAAACACCAAAAATCAATAGGAAAGTTTAATAGTCAGCCAGTCTAATATTTTATCAATATCAAGATACTGGTGTGTTGATGATGGTTACACTTCATGCATAACCTTAAAGCCTGCTTCAAAACAGAAAAAAACATTCATAAGTTTAACCTTTAGAATCATGTAGTTTGTCGACATTGTTGCAGAAGAAATGCTTAACCCATTCCCTGCCTTGAAAAATTTAATTCAGTTGTGTCCTGTAAAGTCCTACCCAATCAACCATAAACATTAATTATGGACAGAATATGTATACACCCTGGTAGCAAGCCTTAGTTTGCACTTAGAGTAATGTTAAAATTCTGGTAGTTGGGGGAATGATAATTATAATAAACTTTGTTATGGTTTGTATAGATGGCCAAGATGGTTGCAAGTTGTAACTTCATGGCCTAGGCTGACCAGCCTGGCAGGAAAGGGGTTAAGATGTAAAAGGACTACATTACAACAAAAAAACTAAATTTTGCATTTCCAAATTACACACATCTGGTGGATTTAGAAGAAAATATGATAAAAATGAAGTCTCACACTTCCCAGTTCACTGTAATTCCACTTGGTAGGAAAACATTTTCCCCCTTTTAAAACTGAAATTAGTTTTTAAAATGATAGTGTTATAATTACAAGTCTTTAAGGGTACTTACTGAGCACCTGTCAATGTTACTGAAGTATTCATAAAGGGGCTGAAAGGCAAAACAAAGGCAGTTTCTTTAGTTTATACAGTAGATGTATATAGTTTCAACAATAGACATAAGTGAATGTATAGTTTATTAATTTGCATAAAAAGAACAGCAAAAGCCAAATAAATGTATTATATAAAAAATGGACTTTATGATTCAAGCTGCTGCTGTTAATAGCACATTTCTTAAAGTTTGATATTACGCTGGACCAGACCTGAAACAACTAGCATACCTTCATTTTTTCACCAATGTTCTTACTTAAGGGCACTCCTGTATCAACCTGAGACATTCTGTGGACTTCAGATAGAAGTTCATCTCTTGTAGCCTCCAGATCACCTAGGCTGATAAATCAACATTCAAATTTAGCTTTCTTCTTCAACAGGCCCTATGCAGTTTGCAGTCACATGTCCACACCTACCTATGACAAAATGATGTTCAAAAATGAAAAGAGCAGGTCAACATTGGTTAGAAGTCATAACTTCTCATCCTCATTATCATCTCCATCCTCATTATCATCTCCATCCTCACCAACATCATCATCTCCACCATCATCATCTCCATCATCATCATCTCCATCATCATCTCCATCATCATCATCTCCATCATCTTCTTCATTCTCATCCTCATCACTATCTCCAGTCCACCATCATCATCTCCATCATCATCATCTCCATCATCATCTCCATCATCATCATCTCCATCATCTTCTTCATTCTCATCCTCATCACTATCTCCAGTCCACCATTATCATCTCCATCATTGTCATCAACATCATCACCATAATCATTATCTCCATCCTCATCACAGCCTCTATCCTCATCATCATCAGGACCCAACATCATCACCATCATCATCATCAATCATCTTCACTCCTTGAGGAGCATAAGGTGAGACAATGTGATTAGGGACATGATAAAACAAATTTACAAGATAAAGGTAATTTTTGCATAAAATTATGTCAAGATTAAAATTGTGATCGATGTTTAGGTACTTAAAAAATGACAGCAGGTACAAAACCAAAATTATTTCAAGTGAATTGTACAAGTGAAAATGGTGTTGGATCACAACAGTCATACTGTACAAATTCTAAGAAAATATCCTATTTTCTGTTACTCACTAATGATTTCTTACATAATTTATTTAAGTTCAAAAGCTGAAAATTTGCCTTTTACTATGTCAACCCGGGCCCAGTTCCTCGAAACCCGGATTAACTTAACCCAGGGTTAACTCTCAACAAAACCTATTGGTTGTCATGGTAATTAACCCTGGGTTAGCACTAACCAGGTTTCAAGGAACCAGGCCCTGCTCTTTCTATTTCTGGATACCATTTTGTCATTGCAGCTTGATGTAAGGCAGATATGGTCACACGGTTCCTAGCTGCAAAGAGCCTATTGGTAAACCTTCTTAAAAGTAAGTTAATGTTAGCGATTAACAGGAAAGGGGTGTGGCCGCGCTACTAGCTTACCCCTGCCTGTGAGGGCCAGCCTGTTGGCTTCTGATTGGTAGCTGCAGCTGTAGCACTGTCAATTTGGCCACAAATTAAAAACTAAGTGGGGCTGAAATTGCTAATTCCTCAAACAGAAAGCCTTTCACAGAGTAGCTAGGTCACATCAACACAACACTGTCGATGTTTCATAATTAATTTCTTGTTCTCTAGTAAATAATTGAAGACCCTAGTGCAAAAACGATGTGACTTTGTATGAAACACTAAATTCTCCCAATGGTTATCAAGAGATAACAGGGATAATGTAGAGAGAATTGAGAACTTCATCAAAAGTCACTTACGTTGTTTTTGCACTATACTCATCAATTGTTGTTTATTTCATTTTAATTGAAACTTGGTCAGTGTTCTAGCACCCAAAATGAAGAAATGGGTGCAAAATGTTAATTTCTACTGTAATTAAAAATATTACAAGTAATTGATATCAATTAACAGGTTAATATTAATTACTAAATTAACTAAATTAAGTTTTGGCTTGGAAAATTAAAGAATACAGGTAGAAAACAAAGGAAGTGAAACCTTTTTAAGAGTGGTGTTGAAAAGTGATCTAGGATGTGATTGATACAAAGGCCTTTCTATGTGCAACTCTGTCAAACAATGGTTACCTACAGAACAAAAAAACTGACCGTAATAACAGGGTATGGCTATTCAACCAGCAGACCAAACAAAAAGTAATCATTATATAAAGGCGGCTGTATTAAAGAAGTGGCTATAATTATTAGAGAGGTGGTCGTAAGGATCCACTGTAGTTTGTTTGGCTGAGCTGGAACGTTGAGCTCTGAGGCTTATTAATAATGACATAAGTACTGTATATTAAGCTAAACTAAACTTTGCATACAAAACACTAGCAAGTTACTAATAACATAAGAAGCAAACCTTTTGTGAGCTAGAAGAAGTTTGCCCTCGCTGATGAGTACATTAGTCTTGTCTACACACTCAGGCACAGTGAAGATGTGGTTCAAGTGTTCACAAGCTTTGGATAGCTAAAAGTACAAAGAAACGTTTGATTTAATCCAAGCAGATAGATGTATTAAATAGCCAGTAAAAAACTGGTTGGGGGAGGGGTACTTTGGGGTGAAGAGGGTAGAGATGGCTAAAAAATACCAGGCATAAAAATTTTCCAACATAACAACTGAAAATTTACATTTGAATTTCTAGAGATAACCACCAGGATGGCACTAAGTCCCCTTGTGCTATGCTGAAGATGTTATGGTGTAAATAAAGGTGTGCATGCAATAGGACATTAATTTTGTTTAGGCCTTTTGTCTTTTAAATTTGTATTCAGAACACATGTTTGCTAAAACAAGTCTCAATATTAAACTTTCTCACAGATTGTAACTTATTGAGACCTTGATTTTAGGGGGCACATTGGGCTAGAACATGTGGATTGGGTTGAACACTGTTTTTAATAGCTCCGCAATTTTCAAACCTTTAGAATACTGCCTAGGTTTTTGGTTCATAGCAAGTTTTTCTTTTAAAAAGCCCAAAAAAATACTGGACTTGTTGTTTTAACCCCTAAACAATTTATGGCAGTGATACCCCCCCCCCAAGGTAAAAAGACACTGTACAATAATTGTTGTTAGGAAAATTGTTTATAATACAAATTCAGCAGCTGAATAATGCCCGATAGCCTTAGACTCACCTGGCTTTGTTTGGATTGCTGAATTTTCACCTTTTCTAGCTGATCTGATAGTGACATGACATTTTTGCAAATATCATCAACCTCTCTCAAGCTGAAAGTTAACATGACAGAACTTATGATCTATAGCTTTATAATTATCCAACTTATAAGAACAGATATAGCTCAGTTAGTTAATGTGCAGCCTTTGGAACTAGAGGTCCCCAGTTTGATCCCCGGTGACTGCACGCCTGTTTCAACTTTCTTCTGATCAGTGTAGCTATAGCTTTGAATACCTGTAAAACGGAGCACTAGTCTAGGGGTCTATAAAGGTAAAGGTCGCACCATCGACTTCCAGTGATATTAGCACTTTCAGAGAGCTGAAGAGACTACAATTGTTAAATACTGGTTCATTTAACTTTACCTAACTTGGATCACATCAAAATGATAATAACTCAAGAACAGTATAGTAGTGCTATTAACTTACATTAATTGTTTCATTTTGTATTTACATGCCTTGAGCATTCTTTATGCAACATAATTGACACTATATAATTTAAAGAGAAAAAAACACAAACCTTTTCTTAATTTCTTTGATGTCTTGCAAAGCACTAAACACAAAGTAAAACATTAAAACACAAATCGTTAGAAAGTTAGATTGGGAGATAACCTAAAATTAGTAATAAATAATTTATTGTCAGTGGCGGATAATACTGTAGGTGTTCTCAAATTGGTTAAAAGGTGTGTTTGTATTTTCTATTAGCCTGTGCAAATATAGTTTTAACTTACAAGTACTATGTTATTGTTATAAATGAAACAAAAGACAGCTACTATAAACAGTAACTGTGTTTGCACAGACTCTGTCTTGTGTTGGTACTATCTGCTCTTGGTTTGTTATGTGCAAACAAATGTACATAGAACAGCTGTGTTTTATTTCTGAATTATACTTTACTCAATCAACTGCTAAAATAAATTATTTTTGATTGTTAGAATTTAAGATGTTTCCTATTTGCTTGCTATTCTATTGCATTTTACTGTACTTCACATCACATTCTACTGAAAAGAACAATGGTATAAAATAGACAGATAGTCTCATTGATCTATCCCTTGAACAATAATTATTATTAAAGTTAACTCTGTGTGTGTGTGTTTAAATAATTCTCCCACATTTCCCCTTTAGTTGATTTCATCCTCAATTCCTGTAACACAGACTGAAATTCCAAATTTAATCACCTACAATCTGTACATTCTCTGGGCAGTGATTTGGTAATAAATATCAATTAATTTCTTAATAAAATTGAAAAGTTTTTAAAATGCTTACAGAAATAGCAATATTTTGTACATGGTTACTGAATGTGTCTGAGATCAATTACTCAACTATATAGACATACATTCACTTTGAAAGGTAAAAGATAAAATAATTTAGGCTGTATAAAAGTTAAAAACCTGTAAAACCAAAGGTTTTCAACTAAAACCCTGAAGATGACTTTTTGAGTTGAAAACATTTGGTTTTACAGATTTTAACTTTTATGCAGCCCAAATATTTTTATTTTTTGATCACTCAACTAATCAAACTATTCTCACCTTTGCAACTGATAAAGTCCTGTTCTGACTCCATCAAGCTGTGACTGAACAGCAGTCTTAAGTCTAGCTTCAACTGATGCCTAGAATACCATTTAGAATGCTCTGTTAAAGCTGATGGAAAAAACTAAATAATCATTACTTAAGTATTTTTGAAGTTCAATGATAGGTTTTCTTACAATTTCTCTCTATGTTTACAGTGCAGAGATTTGAACTTAAAAGTGCGTGTGATTCTAGGGGGCTAGAAGTTTTATTGTGTCAACTGTTTAAGTGTTCACATAAATAGCCTTGCATCATATCTTCTATGTCACCTATTAATTATACCTACAACAGTTTGGATAATCTCTCTCAACCCATAAGGCAAGGTATTTGTAAAGGCTCTATATATGAAAGCCTAATAGTTAATACAATGGTAAAAAACATTGCTTACTGTAAATGTTTGCATGTTACATACTTGTCCTTCATGAGTCAGGAACAAACAAACATCGTTTGTTGTTGTTATATGCTTTTTACTTGTCTAAATTTCTTAAAAATGTGAGAAGTTTCTGTACATATTAATGTGGAAAGGTTTGCATCTCTGATAGTGATAACGGCAAAGATGATAGATGTGTATATAAGGACTGCAGAGTTAAACTCTACTACCAAAAATAACCTAATAAATTTTGTTTAAAAATGTTTTAAAAATAATGAATTTTCTACAGAGCAAATAATGAAATATTGTTATTTATAAGTTCCTGATCATGGAAAGCTAATACTTGATGTGCATTTATTCAAAAGCTACCAAACGCACTACACAAGAAATTATTTTGCTGTTGTGTGGGAAATATATAACTATACAGTAGTAGTACAAACAAGAACCAATGAATTACTATAATTATAGTTTGGCCATTTTTACTCGCTTCAGTATAAATTATGTTAATAAAACGAAAGCAGGAAATGAGTGAAATTTGTTATAGACTAAATGAATAGATCAAGTGGCTTTTCTATCGAGCCACTGAAGTCAGTATACTGTAACTATTAAATGTGTGTACGAACACTTAACAAGTAAGTAAATTGCTAGGTGTCTGATTTTTTTCGATAAGATTGAAGATTGGGTAGCCTTCTTTTTATACTGTAACAAACCTTATTTCTCATTATTCTTCTTCTCCACTGCTCTACCTTATCGAGGTGATCTGGGTGCTACAAAACACAAATGGGTTTCAAACCGGGGATTCAGAGTTTAATTAATGTCATAACAATACTTCTGGGTTTCTTTTGTTGTTCATCTTTCGAATTTCTTTTGCTATCAAGTTCTCTCAAAAAAGTTTTTAAGGTAAACTCAATGATGAACCACCGTCAAGCTCATTTTTCGTGACCTTACCTGAAGCATATTTGCAACCTGCTTTGCAGCATTTTCATGAGCTTCTGCCTTGGCTTTCTGCACATCGATCGACATTTTACTACCTTACCGTCAACCCAAACACAACTATATGTTCATTTCTAGTGAAAGCATCTCACAAATAATCGCAATCTTCCGCCATGTTTATAACAGCATCCCGAGCATCCCCTGACTGTGCTGGTTGAGCCAGCTACATTTCAGGTCAGCAAACACTTTTGTAAAGGTCAAAGGTCCGCCGACTGGTCCCGGAAAGACTGGTCACGAGTTAGTTTGCAAAGCGAAGAAAATGGCGACGAAGTAGGTACAATTCCCCCAGTACCGACGTTTGGGAACAAGTCTAGAATCTAAGAATGGGTAAATTGGGTCGAACTGGGAGGAAGCGTAAATACAGAAGAGAAACTAGTAGACCCGTTGGATCAGGTTTCGATAGCAAGCTTATTGCATTACTGAAATGGGCCAAGATAAACGGGGTGTATTTTGGTAAAGTTAAACCCTCATTTTTTGCCAGTACAGGGCGAGGAATGATGGCTTGTAAAAAGCTTAGAATGAGTGATTGTATTGTATCTGTGCCAGAGAAACTTCTGATTACAACAGAAACTGTGGAGAAAAGTGAAGTCGGGAAGCTTTTGTCTGCAGTTTATAAAGACAAACTCTCTGCAAGACAAAAGTTGTGCTTGTTTCTGTTGTATGAAAGGTCTCGCGGCTCAGACTCGTTTTGGTTTCCGTATATCTCGACATTACCAGACTCTTTTTCAACACCTTGCTTTTTTGAGAGACAGGAGATGGAAGTATTACCAGAGGCATATTACAAGCTGTTTGTTGATCAAAGAAATGTAGTATCAACTGAATACAAAGAAGTTTTTCTTTTATTGCAAAGGAAGCACAGTTTACATGCAAGGCCTCTATTTAATAGTGATAATGGTTACACATTAACATTGGAAAACTACAAGTGGGCATGGAGTGTAGTTAATACTAGATCTGTATACATGCCAAGCAGTACTCATGCAGTGAACAGGATCCTTCCGAGGTTGAAGAAAGATTGTTTACCAAGATGTGAAGAAAGCTATGCACTTGCACCAGTCCTGGACCTATTGAATCATGCTGACTCAGCAGAGGTGAAAAACAGATTGTTTATCTCTTTCAGGGTTGAAAATTAATTTTCAAGTTAAATAGCCTGTGAGCTCCCCCTCCCCTCCCCTCGTAGCCTGCAAACAGGCTCTCCTGTTTATAGTTGGGAAATGAGCTACAAAGTTGCGAGAACAAGTCACTGAGCGAAGCGAGCCACAAGGGGAATAATAATCTCCCCATTCCCCTTGTGGTTCGCTTCTCTTGCCACTCATTCCCCAACCATAAACAGGAGAGCTTGTTTGCAAGCTACTCCCCTCTCAAAGTTTTTTACTTGATTTTTTAACTTTCCCATGTAAACATGAGTGGGGTTTCATTTTGATATTATCATTGACAGTACTTGTAACAAGAAAAATGTTGAATAAGACGTTCTTTTCAATGTGGGTGAAATTTGTAATTTTAAAAAGTTGCTTTATGCTTGAAAAAAAGGTTTTATCCCACATTAACAGAGATCGAAAATCTTGAGATTTTTCTTTTATAATACCCCAACATTGAAATTCTGCCCTATCCCCCCTCCCTCCAAGAAAAAAGTGGTGACAGCAGAAGTGGAAAATTTTTAGGAGACCAGGCATTTATGTCCTGAGTTTTTATTGGTTAACAGAGATCCAGGCCATGAAAAAGAATATAGTATTTCTTCGACATAAGGTATTGTTTAGCTTTAAGAAATGACTCCAGAAATGACTAAAAAATGAAATTGTTTTGATTAGGGTACGTTTGGTTAGGGTACAGAACATTAACTTACAGTGGTGCAAAGGTTCAAAGTTGCTTTTATTCGGAAATTTTGCTACCTGTTTGGGAGACTGGTAGATTAATTTTGTTCTGTATCCAAGATTATGCAGGCAGGTTGGCAAGATTGTCTTAATAATAACACTCGGTTTTACTGTTACAACCAAATCAACACTATGCATAATTCTATGCTAACATTTATCTCTGCCTGCTTCAGGTACAAGCTGGCTTTTGCAGTGAAACTGGAAGATTCGAAATTCACACAATCACAGAGTACCTGAAAAGTTCCCAAGTCTTCATTAACTATGGCCCCCATGATAACAAAACCCTCTTAGTGGAATATGGGTTTGTATTACCTTCTAATTGTCACAATGTGGCCCCAGTAGATGTTACAAGAGTTTACTCTCTTGTGTCAAAAGAAGATTATGTTTCAAGGAGGACTAAAATTACAATTATTGAACAAAACGGGTGGGATAAAGATTTTAGTGTATCACAAAGCCATGGAATTTCTTGGAGTCTTTTAGTCTCTTTAAGAGTTCTAGCAATGGACAAAGAAGGATTAAAATCGTGGCAAACAGTTTTGAGTGAAAATGGAATAGCAGAAAAGGAGGAGTGCCTGATAAGAGAGTGGATAAAGAGTTTGATGGAAGCTACATTGAGCTCTTATAGAATCACTGTTGATGATGATCAGAAATTAGAGGGACAAAAAACTTGAGAGGCTTGCAGTTCAGTTTTTGACACAAGAAAAATTGATTTTGAAAGAAACACTGGATAGACTCAATGAAATTAGCCTAAATTTTACATAATGTTCAGGCCTTTCAAAAGGGATGGGGGTTGGGGGCCATTAGTTTCTTGCCATTCACAGTTTTCATATGCTTCAGAACAATTTTGAAGTTATTGCTGACTGCCCTTCTCTGCTATGCTCAAAGACACCCCCCCCCCCCCATATCAATTCCATTCTTACAGGCCTGATGTTTTACTCAGAGAATAATAATGAGAAAGTGTACAAGTCATCTGTCTTTTGTTCAAAGTTTGAATAATGCCAGTTCAGTGCCCAGCTCATTTCTCGCATGTTCTTCCACTGAATGCTAAACTAACTAGTCTGAGGGGATTTCATGAGTTTGTTGTCAGTACAAGTTAAGACCAAGCTTCAAAGTGTACTGTAGACAGGATGTTTCACATTAATACACAACATAATTTGACATAAGTTCGCTTTTAAAATGTTTGAAAAAATGTATAAAAGGCTAAAAGTTTAAAAGATTAAAACACCAAACGTTTTCAACTAAAAGTCACCTTCAGGGTACTGATTTGCCGCGTAAAATATTCAGATCTTTATAGTCTTAAGTAATCCCCATTGGGAAAAGGAAAATGGGGCGTGCTTGTAGCTTTTTGTTAAGTGATGGATTTTTTGTTGTGATCATTAGCGCTTCTTTGATTTTTCTGTTTTTCCATTGTTGGGCAGGTGTTACTATTTTCTACGTGAAAGAATATGTTGGGAATTTGCTAAGGTGTCTCGCGGGTTCAGACATTTTTGTTTTGTCCTGGTGTTCATCTATCCATACGCTTAGATTTCTTTGCGTTTTGCCAATATAACTTTCTCCGCAGCTACACTGTCCTTCATAAACCAGATGGGACTTGAGGTGGTTTTTATCTTTTAACTTGAATAGGGACTTTATTTTTCGAGTTTGCCAAATGATTTCTATTTTGTATCTGTGCTGTGTAAAACGATGAAGTCTATATAAAAAACCGAAGCTTGCTTTCTCATTCCTTTCACAGTATGGTAATTTGACAGTTACTGTTTTATGTTCCTTGGATAAGAATTGTGGAATGAGCGGTTCTTCTTCTGAGATCTTATCCTGAAAAGACTGGATTGTTGAGTTGACAAAGTGCTGTGGGTAGCCTGATTTGATAAATTTAGATTGTATATTTTTGATCAATGTCCTTTGGTAGGTCCATTGATATTCTTTTTGCTCGATGCAGGGCACCTGTGATTGAATTTCTTTTCCACAACATAATTTATTGTTCACTTTTTAAAACTTAAAAACAAAACTTTGTTTGCTGTGTAACTATATGAAAGCCTTGTTTTGTGACTCGATAATAGTTGTTGAAATATTGGTTGAACTGGTTCCTAGACCTCTTCATCAGCTTCCAGAAAGATCTTCCATTCTATCTGTTAGGTTGCCCCCAGGGCTCAAAACTAGCCTTTTAACTTTCAAGCTTAGTGGCTAGTGATGACTTACGTACATACTGCATACAATACTATACATATTTTATTCATACACAGTAAAAACATTCGGTGATACAATTCATTCATACAAGTCATATAAATTGTAAGTGGTGTATGTTGCTGTTTTCCACGTTTTGTAAGTCTGATTTTCAAAAAAGAGGTTTTACCCAATTTTTGAAACTAGGCAGTGTAGTTACTTTATGCACTGAGGGTGGTATGTAATTCCAAAGTGCTGCCCCACTATAGCCAAATGACCTTTTCATGTAGTTGGTATGTGGTTTTGGTAAGGCCAGCCTGTGTTCAGAGTCTCCAATGCAATGTAGTTAATAATAGCCGATCATTAATGTAGGCTTGGTCTAAGAACAGCAGAATTACTTGTAAGACTTGATAGCAAAATACAAGCAAGACCCTTTAAACATGATACTGTAGGGTTTTTGTGCTAAACAACACATGGCCGGTGACATGCAATATGTCTGCAATAAAATTCTGATGTGTATTGATAGAAACAAATTCAACTTGTTCTGTCAATTTCATTTTGTTTACTAGCCAAAGTGGATGGTGCATGGAAATTGAAAACCTTACTTGCCAAATTAAAACTGTGTTTGTATGAGTGTATGGCCATCTAATTTG
Source organism: Hydrozoanthus tunicans (assembly GCA_026413305.1). Lineage (NCBI taxonomy): Eukaryota > Metazoa > Cnidaria > Anthozoa > Zoantharia > Hydrozoanthidae > Hydrozoanthus > Hydrozoanthus tunicans. The sequence goes on from JAOBAT010000009.1 coordinate 41,015, forward strand.
CTATTGTGTATGTTGAGCCCTGTGCCCTTTTTTTAACTTTGTAACTTTCATGAAATCAAGAGTTTTCAAAATTAAAAGAATCTTTTATTTTCAAGAGTCAGTGAAAACATTTGCTTCCAATTAATCATGAATTCAGTGTTGCCCCATAGACATTTATCACGCTAGCATGCATGGCATACAATTACATTAAATTTATCAGGGAAACAAGTCCATAATCAGTTATCAGCACAATGATATGAATGCTACAAGTCGTCATAAAGGTTGGCTGCGATTTAAGGGAGGTACAAAGATTTGAAACTGGATAATTTTCCTACAAAAACTAAAGCATTGCCCACCCATCCTTGTTTTCCCCATATGTTTTTCTGTAATAATAAGGGCAGAAGTTCGAGTTTCAAAACTTCATAACTGCATTAGTTTTTGGGAAATGTTTATGAAATTTTGCAATTTTGTTAATTCAGGTGTGCAGAATTTGGCAATAGCCACAGTTTCTCGATATGTTTAATATAAAATTATTTTGCTTGAAAAGAGTCTATTGTCATTTCATTAATATTAGAAGCAGACTAGTTAAATATATCTAGTGATTATAAGATCCGTTAATAGATTTCGTCTTGTACTGACACACTCTAATAGTTTGGTAAGTTAACTTAAACAATAATATGTTTGTTAGTTTATTTTCATAGTAGCATGATCGTTTTTTTTGTTCAATAAAGAAAAATATATTTGTATGCTGCAATTATTTCTGGAATGTACATAATTTTCATTCTTGTCTACCTTTGTGGACGATTCTCTATTTTTTCACTACATGTATGTACAGAATATGCATTCTTAACCATTTTATCATTATCTTTATTCAAGTTCATAACTGCATTCGTCATCATTTGGTCTCAAAGTCATCTTTTATGTCACTTGAAACTGTTCTTCCTTGTTGCACTTCATTTGCTGCTTAAAGGTCTATGCATCTAGTGATTATAAGATCCGATAATAGATTTCGTCTTGTACTGACACACTCTAATAGTTTGGTAAGTTAACTTAAACAATAGTTACATGTTTGTTATCTTATTAGTAGCATGATCAGTTTTTTTGTTCAATAAAGAAAAATAATATATTTGTATGCAGCAATTATTTCTGGAATGTACATAATTTTCATTCTTGTCTACCTTTGTGGATAATTCTCTATTTTTTCACTACATGTATGTACAGAATATGCATTCTTAACCATTTTGTCATTATCTTTATTCAAGTTCATGACTGCATTTGTCATCATTTGGTCTCAAATTCCTCTTTTATGTCGCTTGAAACTGTTCTTCCTTGTTGCACTTCATTTGTTGCTTAAAGATCTTTTGCGGCTAGTTGCATCAGTGTTGCGAGTACTATGTGTGTCCAAGTTCATGTTACAGAATCACTCCACATTCTACATGTAGCAGTCAGCTAGACAAGTGAGAACAAACAGAAAACATCACATGGAGGAAATGATGTTTTTTTGGGGGGGGAGGGGGGGGTACACATAGTTTTTGGTAATTGATGAGCAAAAGGTTTGGGTATGATGAGAATTTACTGTAAATCAGCAAATGATGAAAAGAACAGTCCACAGACACCGAACAGAAAACAGCTTCTAGGAATGCATAATCATGAACAGTTTACCTATTCACTATATTCCCACACTTAAGGTAATTTTGTCTTGAAAATGCCCCCCACCCCCCACCCCCCTTTGCCCTCACTTAGCTTGTTAACAATACTTGCCCAAGAAAAGGGTTAATTATAGCATTCAGATGAGGACATGTAGAGAACTGATAACTCCGAGTTAGAAAGGGTAGGGATGACCATCGGTAAAAACCCCCAAAGATACCTTTAGAAATACCAAGGTGTAGAAATGCAGTCCAATAGCTTCATGTTTTTCAATCTTAAAAATACCAGGCTCATGGTTTAACACAAAACCGGACTAACTATTTTAACCTGTAAAAAACAATGGTCATACCTACCACTTGAGTGTATGGAGTAACCCCCTCCCCCCTTGCTAAAAAATATGATGGTAATATCTACCACCCCAATGTAGGGAGCCCTCTTCCCCCCCCCATCCTCTCTTGTGCTAAAAAATATGTGATGGTCATACCCCCCACCCCGATGTATAGAGTACCGCCCCGTGCTAAAAAATATGGTCATACCTGTCACCCCAATGTTGGGAGTCCCCCCATGCTAAAAATTGGTTGGTCATACTTACCACCCAAATGTAGGGAGTCTCCCCCTCCCTCCCTCCTGCCATGCTAAAAAATTTGAAGGTCATGTCTACCAACCCAATGTAGGGAATCCCCCACCATGCTAAAAAATACGACGGTCATACCCTCCACCCCAATGTAGGGAATCCCCCCCTCCCCCCGTGGTAGAACCACTAGTTCTTTTGTTTTTTCCTTATCCAGATAACCTACCTTCTGTCCTCAGCAGTTGGCCGTCACGCCACGACTCCAGGGAGCCCCACAAAGTCTTTCTCAATGCTGTCTATCAGAGCCATCTCGTCATCGTTGTACATCTCGGTCGGGCTCGCAGGTGCTTGTTGTTGCTGCAAGCTGGTGTTCAACAAAAAGAACTGCCTTTGAGTGAACTTGCTAATTAACAGACCAACTCCCCTAGTCAGTCACGTGATCTGAATCCGGTAAGCAAAGAGTGCGGGGACCAGTAGTGATGCAGGAAGAAGGTTATTTGGACAAATATTATTGCGTTGTTTGCTTCATCTTTCGGGAAATAAAATCGATAACTGAATACTTCAAAGGCTGTGGAAATGGACAAGCACCGCATTTCAACCTTTTTTCCCCAGCAGGCAGGATATCTATAATCATGCTCATACTGCAGCTTTTTAACCTTCAGAAAATTATGAAAGAAAAAATCATCTGTTGCCAACAACGTTAAAAAAACGCAGAAACAATTAACCTTTGTTCATTATATTGCCTCTCCCGGTGTGTTGTTTACCGAATTCAGAGACTTTGACGTAAACAGCGAATTAGGTTTGTTGCGAAGTAACATGAAAAAATGAGACAAAGCTATGCATTACTCAATCGAAGGGCAGCGTTTGGAGACAAGAAAATGCACTACACGTCAATAAAAACCGCCCTTTAATCAATACACGGAAAATTCACCAATTTCGCGCCTAAATGCGAAAAATTTGATTAACTTAGTGTATAATTCTATTCCTATCACTTTTATAGAAATCATTAAAAGATATATATGGCACCGCTGCACCCACCCACCCCC
>JAOBAT010000009.1:53819-83128 GCA_026413305.1 Hydrozoanthus tunicans
GGCACAAAAAATAGCAACATAAGCTCTGTCAGGTGGCCTTCATGTAGAGCTTCTCTTCGATATATTTTAGCCAAATCTAGCTAAAAGTCTTTGTAGTTTTTGGAAAGGAGTTTGTTTTTGGTCGATTCTCCTTAAACTTCAACGCTTTTGAAGAAAAAACAAATTTGAAATTTTCGAAATTTTCGGAAACCACATCGAGTTCTGGATGACTTTTGCTTCATTATCAAATTCTTTTGTTCAATGGAAAACCGGCTAAAATTCTTCCTAACTTTTCCAAATCAGGTAGTTTTCGATTCTTTCTGGTTAACAGCTTTTTGATTCTTTCTTTTGTTTAACAGATTTCAACCAGAACTTTCAAAGTTACACAAAATTTTAGGCGGATTTTGCTAAATAATCCATCCTTATTCAAATGGCAACATAAGCTCATAAATGGACCAAAAACTCGCTAGGGGGGAGGGGTAACCGGTAAAGAAAAGCAAAACTCCATTTTGTAGCAAAAATTGGCTCCAATTCTTTTTAGCTTGTAGAATTCTCAAAACAGATTTCAACCAGAACTTTGAAAGTTACACAAACATACAAACATAAAACACTAAAACGTTTTTTAACACGTCAGAACTTCAAAACACAGTCCAATTCCCTCCTCTCCCAACCCCCCACAATCCATTGCCATAGTAGTAAGCTGTTGTTGTACATACCGGGAACATATTTCACATCAAGAGATGTAAGTGATCTGTCACGTATTTGTCCCTCTGGTTCATGGCAGACAACATCACCAGCCCACTCAACTGTCAGATTAGACAAGATGAAATACTGGCCTTCTTGTTTGACTTGTGCAAACGTTCCTACGTCGTTGATATGTCGGTGTATTAGCTCAACTGATGTAGTAGCGTTGTTCAGCCGACAATCAGCAGTCCAGTTACCTCCTATGCGGACTGGGGTTAAGGCGTTGTAGTCTTTGCCAATCCATTTTAGAGGTTCTGTAGAACCTATTTTGTCAACAAAATCAAGCATTTATGAATGACTTGCATATCATTAAACTTTGACGTCAATCGAGCAAGGGGGAGGAGGGGGGGTGGGGGGGGTCGGTTTACTCTGGGTTAAAAGGGTAGGGATGAGCTGGCAAAGCACTTGTATCTTAACTTCTTGTTCAGTACGCACATTTACAAAAAATGGGACTGCAAGCATGCAACCTAATAGCTCGTTTTTCTAGCCTTAAAAATACAAGGCTCTTGTTTTAACACAGATTTTTCTTTAACAACCCCTAAAAATTGCCGATTTTAACCCCGAATAAATACGACTATCATACCTACCACCCCATCATGGGGAGACTCCCCCCCTTCTCCCGGTTTAACAATGGCTTTCTAGTATCATCTAAACTTTTGTTGAATAGTGAGGAAGTTGAAAAAGATATTTGAATAAGAAGAATATTGAGTAAAATCAGCAAACCGTTCCTCCTGGCAAAGGACTAGTACAGCTTCGGTTTGAGAACCAAACTCCAAATTCTCTTTAAAAATACCAATCTTCAAGAAAAAAATACAACTCAAAGTTCATCCGAAAAATCTTAAAATATTCAAGCTGGTTTCCCTTCACAGTCTAACGTCCGCTCGAGCTCCTGGGAGATAGGAAAGTCGTCAGAACTAAAGATAGGAGTATAACATTGTTTAAGTCCATGTGCGTTTTCCCTTTACGTCCAAACATTCATTACTTATTAAACGTTTTGTATTCGTTTCTTGTTCAGTTTTTTGTTCAATTACCGTCAGTCTAAACCTTTCTTTCTTAAACAATTTTAATTTCTTTTATAATCTCCTTGAAGACAAGGTCTTCAACAACTCAAGATTTATTTAAAGTACACCTTTCCTCAGCTAGGATGACATCAATGTGGTAAGTTAAATATATAATATATGCGCCAGTTCGCGGCTGTGCCTGTCATCCGCGTCTTCCCTAAAAATAGCGAGCTTTTATCATCAAGATTCTTGGACTGTCAAAAACAAAATAAGTCTTTGCCTCCCAGATCTTAATTATTTTACATATACTTTTGATGCGAAACCAAAAGTTAGTTTTATGCAGTTGGGCCTGAGTGCATAGTTACAACTGTTATAAGGGAGTTTCAATTACTCTACAATAAAGTGAATCTTTATTTTAAAAAAATTTAAAGTTTCAGTTGTTGTTGTTAATGAACCTGCCATTTCTTTTCTGACGGTTTGACTCAGTCTCTTTCATTTTTAATGGTTTGTTTGAAAAGCTGAAATTCTACATTTGCTTTCAACATTTTCAGATGCATCGCCAATTATCACATAACTGTGATAACTAAGGTGTTTCCCACAAATTTCCAAACTTAAGCAAATTAAATTTGATATTTGTTACTGCTGTTTTGAAAGGAAGGAAAGGTGGCCATTATTGTCATAGTAAACCACACTAAGGACATATGAATAAATTATATTCAACTCTAGTTTCGAACCAAACTCCACAGGTACTTTTATACTGTAGTTATTCACCTTTGAGCCGCATCTGGCATTATAGAGACGCTCTTCGCGGCATTTCGACAAATTTTTTGTTTGTTTCGGAAAGCACTCAGTTGTAAGCTGCATCCCGTTTTTTTTAACAGAACTTGATTAATTAACTAAGGCCTCATTTTAAAACAACTTTTAACATGCAGTTTTCAGGTCAAAAACCCTGAAACTATGCATTCAACGCATGGAAAGAAATATGCAACTGCAAGGAACATTTTGATAACGATAAAAACAGGAAAATAATTGCTCAGTTCATTTGATGCCACGCCAGTTTTAACATGATAAGTTGCGAGACTTCTGCAGCGCTTCAAGTTTAATTTTAAGGCCAGTTTACAAGAGAAATTTTTCCTTGACCAGTTTACCTTGGCAAGGAAAAATTGCTCGTGTACTGGATGGAGAATAGTGGACAAATTTTCCTTGTCAAGGAAAAGCTGACATGCTAGCTTTCCCTTGACAAGGAAAAATTCAGTCAAGTCTGAAATTTTCTCGTGTAGACGGACAGGCGCAACTGAAAACTTGTCAAGGAAACTTGTTCATCGTCTACGCGAACAAGGAAAGCTTGTCAATAAAAAATTATAAAGGAAATCTTGTTGATAATTTGCACGTTTCGTCGTCGTCTACAAGAACAAGGAAACCTAGTCAATAAAAAATCGTAAAGGAAAACTTGTTGATCCTTTGCACGAGCAATGTAAATTGTCAAGTAAACTCAGTCAAGGAAAATTTGCCCGTGTAAACAGGGCTTACTTTATGTTGTTTTTTGTGCGACATAGTTGTGAATTAGTGTTCATAGTTTTATAATGTTAACTTTGAATATTAAAACTTTTGTTTCTAAAAAAAATCGGTTTTAAGTCGCAACCCCAAACTCGCAACGATGTTGCTCTCCATATTTTGTGAATTTTGTGAAAAGTGGCAAGGCTGAGTAACTGCGGTATGTAACAACTTATTTTATTATTGTTGTTGGCAGTTGTTATTATTTTTAATATTATTATCATTAACAAAAATAATTATAATAATGATAATAAAAGTACATATGTATATTTAAACTACAGCTGGAAGTTATTCTCATTTCTTTTTGTTTTCTCCTATATTTTTCTATATATTTTCAGGGTGTGCATGAATATCAGGATGCAGTAAGTTTACGTGAAGCAGACAGGGTGAGTAATGCTTGAAAAAGGTTTCCACACTGATATGCAGTTTGGTACGCGACATGAATAAATTTATTTTTTATTTTGTTTTTTTGTTTAGGGTTTTGCTTATTATATGACTTATGATAAGAATCACTTCTATTCTTTTAATGCCAAAACGTCAATTTTATGAAGAGTGATATTAATTGCAAACTACCGCATGCATTGGTGCGCTATGAATAATTTAATTTTAAGTTATTGTTTGCCTACAGTAGCTTCTATGAAAGAAACATAAAAACTTCGCATCTTTTGATTCCCTTTACCTTAAACAGTGTTTAGGAGAATACGCTTGAAGATGCGAGGCTGAGAAAACTCAAACCATAGTTTTGTGGGAATTCTATTAGAGCTGTTGCAATAGCTGTTTGTTAATGTGATGTCTATTGTCACAAAGTGCTGTAGCTATCATTTTAAAAACAAATCACGAGTATATTAAAAATTGCTACAAAAGTTGCAAATGATAGTCAAAGTCGTAGTTTGGAATTGAAAGTAGTTCAAATGTAGGCATGTTTAGAAAGCGCCTGAGTTTTTAGTTGCTGTATATTAATCGGTATAGACTATAGTTGATAAAGCGTGTTACCTTTTGTGATCCCAGCAACACAAACAAGGACAAAGGTTGCCAGTATTTTTTTAAACGGATGTGTTGCACTTTGTTCCGAAACTAGTTGCTCTGTCGGCATTCCTAATGAGTAATGGTGGTGAGTTGTTCCCGTATAACCTTGTATTTTCACACCTCGTTCTACAGTTGTTGTTCTCACAACATTTCACCAATTAAGTCTGCGTGTGTGCTCGCATGTCAGTTATCAAGAATACTTAATCAAAGTTCTGACGTCATCAAGTATAAGGTCATTTCATTTAACTACTAAAAATTTTCTTCACACCTTTTAACTGCTTCTTTGTCCAACTTGCTAGTAGACAGACAGACGCTGTAACCACAAAATACGATTGGTACTTGCACCTGTTATTACAGTGCAACCACGAACTTGCCAAACATTAATTTATGGTGTATATATATTTGTACATTTTTATTAGGTATCTTGGCTGATATCCTATTCTTGTATCTTTTTTAACTGCGATAGTTCAGTCGGGTTAGCAATCCTAGAGAACTACACTATTCTTTTGTAAGAGCCTTTTTATGAGAACGTCAGTCTAAAAATAGACCAAAATTTAAGAACACAGCGTGAACACACCTGAGTCTGCGAAATGGCCGAGGACTGTAGTTTGTTACATTAGTTCACAAAACCATGAAATCGGTAAACAACTGATACTGCAAAAGTATTTGCAGTAAAATACTTAGAAAATCGTACAAGAAAAATTTGCAGGACTCGATAGTTTCTCTTCAATTTCACTCTATCTAGGTTCGTGTGTATCAAACTGATATTTATAGATAGATAAATGTATGAATATATTAAGACTGGTTTGATGATTTTTCGAGGTTAAGACCCCAATAATATTTAAGAACACTCAGCATTTGCGTAAAAACACAACGTTCTTATAAAAAAGAGTTGTGCGACGGTATCGTGTGTGTAGATGGCAGTAGATTTTCGGTTTAGTGCGGCTTGCAATTGTCTTTGTTTTTATCTCATTGATTGTTACACGTGTGCTGCGTGCTTGTGAATAGTTCTCGAATAATTAGGTGGAAGATCGTTTAGAGTAAACATTAACATAATAAAACCCTTTTGTTTCGCTCGTTTAAAGTTAACCAGTTCCCTAATATATATTCAGCATAGAGGGCTGGCTAAAGCTCAAAATAGATTAACTTATTGAAAAGAAACAAAAAGATTGTAAACATTTACGTTCAAAATACTTAGGTCCAAATTTCAAACGCTTGAAGTTGTTTCTATTTTGTTTCAACCGACCATATTGGCGTATAAATGCGGTTTGTTTGACCACTTCTGTACATTTTAAACTCTTATAAACCTTAATGCTAGAGGGCGTATTTTGCCATAAACACGGCCTTTTATCGCTTTGGAGCAGCCTTTGATACTTCATTTTGTAGTTCTCGGTTCAAATACGTGTACTTGTATATCCGGCATGGCCAGATTGTGAAGTTGACAATTTCGGCTAAACGAAATATTTCTAAAATTCATATTTCAGACTCTTATAAACCTTAATGCTAGAGGGCATATTTTGCCGTAAACACAGCCTTTTATCGCTTTGGAGCAGCCTTTGATACTTCATTTTGTAGTTCTCGGTTCAAATACGTGTACTTGTATATCCGGCATGGCCAGATTGTGAAGTTGACAATTTCGGCTAAACGAAATATTTCTAAAAATCATATTTCAGACGCTAGGTTTTGTTGAATAAGAGAATTACGATAACCAAGTTTTGTTACCAATATTCCTATGGCTTTAAAATTATCCGATTTGAAATAACTAACACTAAAACAAGAAACAAATTTAAATAAAAAATTCGTCAAAGGTAATGATGTGTTTGATAACACACCACAGGACGGAAAATGTAGTTTATTAACGTGCGAAAGGTCTGCAAAGCTTGAGCGAGCAAAAGCAGTCGTCAACGGATTTAATTTTGAAAGTCACGTTTGAATTGAAATAGGTAGTTCAGTGGAAGTAGAGCCAAGTTTGAAGAGAGTAGCTAGATATTCCTTAGACAGTTCTTTTTGGTTACGTGGGCAGATTGTGTTTAGGTATTTCGAAAAGAAAGAAAAAACTTTAATTTGTTGTAGCAATTACATTGTGCCGAAATTGCACGGGGAGCGAGGCTTTGCGTCAATAAGTGCATGAAGCATTTCAACCCCGGCGTTTCGACTACAGATCGACATGCACTCGAACTATAATCTATACACTATATATCTATGCACCCTATTCAATTTTACTTTAACAATAGAACGCATGAAGAAAAAAAAAGTTACACGTAGGCATGAGGTGGAGGGGGTGGGTGGGAGGGTGGGTCAATCGGACCCCCCGCCCGTTCTTAAAAACTATTCAACCAATTGTCATGAATTTTGGTATTTGTATATAATAAGTGTCAAGTAAACTGCCAGTTGATGAAGTCACGTGGCACCTAGTTGGTTTCCATGGCAACCGTAGCATAGAAACAATATTACCAAGTGTCAAATCGGTGTTCCGCAGGCAATGATATTTATCTAGTCGATAAAAAATCGATGTAAGAACTTTGAACTTGAATCAATAAATGTTAGTGATCTCTAATTAGTTCCTTGGTAACAACAGTAAAGAATGTCAAAACTACAAAACTGTCGACACCAAATTGTTGCAAACGGTTGCTTGACAAGGTAGTTGCACATGATCTACTAACTCATCTTGTAACCTACAAATTAATCATATTGCCATGGCAAGCATTTCCAGAAATCCAAAATGGCGGCCATCAGCCCAATTTTGGTAAATGGAAATTAGTTAAAAAATTTTAAAGCAACTGTATATAATAAGAAACACGAAGTTCCAATCAATTTTTTTCAGGCTGAACACCCTTTTCGAATGCACGACGAGTTTCGAATTCGTGGTTTCCTGTGATGACTTCATCAAATTAAGTTCAAAAGATGCGTTATTAATCAAAGAACAGTTGTGCGAAAGCTTTTGGCAATCGGAAAAATAGCACGTTTTTCATCCAAAAAAATTGAGGGGGGGAGGTCAAAAAGACCCCCCCCCCCAACCCCTCCATGCCTTCAGAACACTAGACCGTAACATTATATTTTCATAGCCTGTAAGAGCTGAACTATCAAAACCGAAAAAACGACTGTATAAGACAGATTTCAGGTTTTTAACTTCTCGTTAAGTGATACCAAAAACGGAATAGCTAAGCTGAGCAGCAACGGGCCGTGTTTTTCTCCTCAGTTTTAATCATTTACTTATTCGTTATTTAACTGTTTATATACTACGGTTATGCGGTGAAAAAATTATCAAGGTAAGACTCAGCTGCTTACGATAGAAATGAAAAAGAGGAAGCCAAGCCGTCCTTCAGTGGGTATAATTTTGTGCTTAAAAGAATTCATTTTTCCAAACAGAAATGAGGCACAATAGTGTTCAATATGAAGTTGGTGCTTTACATATTGCAGAAAAACAGGGAAGGACGGCTTGGATTGGTGTTTAAACTTACATATGACTGCATATCATTATATAACACGAATTGAAAAACTGAATAACAGAAAAAGAAAGGAGAAAGGTTAAAATATTTTTATAATTATAACAAATGAGATATCAAGCTCATGGTAAATAAAGGGAGGTCATACCGAGGTTTTTTTCATTTCCTTAATTAACGTTTCTGTGTCTATATAACTATTTTGATTTTTTAAAATATGAACAAAAGTTCGTTCAATTTTTTCTTCAATCCGCTTTCTGAAAATTGTTTCAGATTTTCAGGGATACTGTTCCAGATTTTAGCGCCTGTACAGGGTAAAGAATTCTTTTGATGGTAGATATATCGGGAGTACTTAATATAGAAACTACCAGAAGAAATGGAACGAGTGTTGTGTTGATGAATTTTTTGGGTGGAAGTAAAGAGGTCGGAAATGTTAGATGGTATTGATTTGTTATAAACATTAAACATCAGGATAGAAGTAAGTTTGAAATGCAACATATTTAGAGGCATGATTTTGGAAGAAAGGAAAAGAGGGATAGCATGTTCGCTGAATTTTGCAAAATTCCTTAAACGAGCAGCTATTTTTTGCAATAGCAAAATTTTTTCAAGATGCGATCTGGCTAGCTAATTCGACTAGCTAATGCACAGGGTTGGCGGAAGCTCGTTAGTGATTGAGGGGACAGAGAGGTATTAGCGAACACCAATGGCGGGAGCCTCCTCGGGCGTCCGGGGAAATGCTTCCCCGGGAAACTTTCTCGCAAACTATTCTCACTGAAAAACTAATTCTAGGTTTTTTGGTTTTTTTTAGGAAAAAATTTTGATGCAATATTTGTTTTTGATGTGACGATTGACAGTTATTTCTTGAAGGAGCTTCTAGACTTTAAATCTTGTTGATTTTGAACAAGGTGGACGGGGGTGGGGGCCGGGGGGACAGATGCACAACCTGTCCCCTTCCATCCCTATCCCTGGCTACGCTGGCTTTGATACATTGCATGATGGCTGAATGGGCCTTGTTTGATTGCGACACAAGCACCGACTATCAATCTATTGTCTAGAAAACTGTTACAGTAAATGAACAGTATATCGATTGGCTTATATGCATGGCATGGCTAACATGGGTTTTAAATTTTTTTCCGAAACCCAGCCAACTTTTCAAAATTAAAAACAGTTTGTTTAGATACTTTTTGTAGTCAATAACTCTTTCTACCTCCAACCCCCTCTCTCTCTAGCTTCTGGTCAAATGGACAATTGGCTTCAAGCGATGCCGGCATGAGTAATTAGAACTCTCTCAGTCAAGTTGCCACTCAATCTCACGTAGCATGCACTACACCTACTGCAGTAGTTGAGGTGACGAGTTGAATTTTGAATCGACTGGTAAAAATGGCTGGTCTAACGTTTTAAGTCAAGGAATCTCGATGTACATCACTACAAGCAAGTATATGGACTCTCGAGGTGATAAAAATCATTAACCAAACCTGGAGCTTCGCCAATGATTTTTGGCTAAGGAAGTTGAAATGCTACAACGCAAAGATATTTTAAGTCATTCAAGTTTTACCTCATATCTACAATTTTGTGTTTCTTTTTGTAATTGCGAAAGATTTCTTTATACTCCATGTTCGTTTACACAAATGTTTCGCATTCCTTTGGTTTTGCGGTTGCATTTTTGTTATTAAATTTTCAGTCTTCAACTTGGACATCATGCAGGTGTTTTTTGTTAAACGGTCATAGGACGATAAAACCTATCAAAACGTTCTTTGACCATTTCCGTTCGTTTTGAACCACATAAACGATTTATCAAATTACTGCCAAGGTTTTTTGTATTGCTTTTCCGTCCATGGAGTTTTACGCTTCGTTGGTTACTAAACTGAAGATAATACATGCAAGTCGTTTTTGCTAGAAAATATAATGCAGTTAAAACCATTGTGCAAGCCAACAACTACTTCATAGTAAAGAATTAAGCAGAAACGTCATTTTTACAGGCTTTTTAGAGTATAGGTTTTGCACTGTTAAATGTTTCGCCTGCTAATACCACAGTAGAATCATTTTTGTAGCCGGCAAACAACATTGAGGTTGACAGAAAAGTAATCACGATCTCATCTTCGAAATGAAATATTCTGTTGATGATGTCTTCGATGGCTCCTAAAAGTCTTCCACGAGACAAGTGGCTCATAGCCAGCCATGGGCCGACGCTCATCTCTGGTTTCAGTAGTGTTAAGCGGATGAGAGTCTTTGACTCCCCCTGGACAGGACACTAACCCATCGCAGCTAAGTCGTCTGAAAAAAATTTGGTAAAACATCTTGTTCAAGGACACAACACAGTGGTCTGACCGGGTCTCCAACTCGTAACCCTAGGACTACGAGACGGCTCGGCCAAATGGCCGCCGACGGGCGCCGACTCTTGGATGGCTCCGTTCAGCCATGTTGCTTGTATGCCATCAAAAAATGTATAAGCTGAAAAAACCAAGTATTTAAGATTAAACCTTGCCAAAAATGCTGTGTTCTTCTTGTACCTGAGCAACAACTGCGCTCAGCTAAGAAGCTGCATAAATAAAGGATATCTTGAAAATTTCACGTAACATGGCAGCCTACAGGAAACTTTAATCCTAAAGAAAAAAGGTCCTGGTAACAGAAGTTGGATCAATATACTTTCATTTTTGTTTAAACTGATATGTGCTGTAACCAAAATTGAATGCTACCTCTTGTTCTATACGAACCAGTAACTTTTGGTTGAAGCCAGGCTGTTCCTTAAACTTTTTGGAACTTTTGAACTACAAAACGACCAACTCATAAGCGAAGAAGAGTCATTTTAGAAGTGTAGTTTTTTTGAAACTTTCTGAACCCTTAAGATGTCTTTGAAATTGTGGTTAGCTTCTGTGACAACCAAACTGGCCTTGAGGGCCAGCCGTTCTTCAGTTCAATGTCTACAAGGTGTTGTCCTGTTGTCCTCCATACCCCCGTGGACGGGTTTACTGATAGTGTTGGTAATCCTACACATCAGCTCGGCCCATCTGCTTGATCCCAAGGAAATTCCTTCCATCCTCATGCAAAGGGCAAACCATAGGGCATCCAAATTCAAAGGGCACTCCATAAGAACTCCTTTGGCGCAGAAATGCTAGTTTAGGTACACCACTGACTAACCAATCAAGTTTAGTTTAATTTAGTTTTGCTTAGCTTTGTTAAGTTTAGTTAAGTTTAGTCAAGTTTAGTTAAGTTTAGTTTAGTTTTGTTTAGTTTAGTTTAGTTAAGTTTAGTTAAGTTAAGTTAAATTAAGTTTAGTTTATTTTAGTTTAGTTTAGTTAAGTTTAGTTTAGATTAGCTTTGCTTTGCTTAGTTTAGTTAAGTTTAGCTAGTTTAGTTTAGTTTAGTTTAGTTTAGTTTAGTTTAGCTTTGCTTTGCTTTGCTTAGTTTAGTTAAGTTTAGTTAAGCTTAGCTTAGTTAAGTTTAGTTAAGTTAAGTTTAGTTTAGTTTAAAAATTTTGCTTTTCTATATCACTTTAGCTAGTTTGTCTTAGATATCAATATCACTTAGTGTCCTGCCTTAAACAAATTCGTATACCATCGGTTGTAAATTCAGGCTACGATCAAAAATCTTGTTTCCAGTTTTGGGGACAACGAAAACTGCAAGCTTTAAATCTGCGGATTCGAGCGAAAAAACAGTGTTGAGCATTTTTTGCCATCTTGAAGATCATCTCATCCCAAAACAAGGCAATGCCTTATTTGGAGTTTTCATAATGTTGCTTTCCACCAATCAGAGCGCAAGTAGACTGACTGTATTTGTTTGAAGCACCTATCAAGAACGCTTTTGCAGTTGCCATTAATAGCATACAAGTAATTTATGAATTATATTTGTGAAAGCTTTTTGTCCATCAGTAAAACCGACCCAATCATATTCAATTTTCAAAACAACGTTGCCTTCATTCATCACTCTGACGTTCGTCAACAACCAGAGCGAAAGGAGGTTGGATGCCTTTGATTCGAACACTGATTGAAAATGTTTTTTGCCTTGGCTGGTTCGACAATTCAGGAGAGTAAAAAACGGGATAATATAAACAGTCACAAGCAAGACAAACTCTTATTTGAGAAGAAGATTTGGTGGCAAAATTAATTGATGACCGATCTAGAATCAGCTAACGTAACGATATAAATTATACTTAATTGTTATTTAATATTGATTGTAAATTTTTGAGCTGTTTTGAAGAAGTTCTTTTACTTTGTGGTTTAAAGATGGAAAAGGAAACATAATTGCAAGGTTTAAAAAATTTCCCTTCCCACGCAAAGACTAAAAGAAAAAAGGTATAAAAAACAATACCAAAGAACTTGGCCCACTTTTTAAAAACGTGTTGTAAAAACGGCCCAGTGCAACTCAAAAAAGTTGAAAAACTGTTCTTGAATTTGCAGTGCCACAGGTTGCAACATGGCCTCAGTCACTAGTTCAGCCGGATTGAAACGTCTAATTATCTACAATGTGCTGGCAGCATGTAAAACAGGAACAAACTGTTCGCAAAATGTGTTGTTTGAAGCAAATCCGCCCGAGGTGACATTTTAGACTGACTTTTGCCTTTTAATAAAGAACCTGACTGGAGACCACATATTGTTTTGCTATTTATATTTTTATTGCCAGCTAAGTTAGAAATTCGTTTATTCTTAGGCAAGATTGCACACTATATAAGGACCTTATCTTTATACTTTACTCCCTGGTGAAACTATTTAACGTATGTAACCGATAACTTATTTTAATTTGTTATAGTTTAATGAAAGGGAGTCAACCTGAACACAGCATACCAGTTATGTAACTGGATGATGTGACATCTGGGAATACTTGCTTTAGTTTTGAAAATCAAACTATTGAAAGACGACAAAAACCGCGAGTAAAGTATAGAACCTTCCAACTATATACCTACTTTAAAACAAACTTCGTAACGTGATAATTTACGTGATGACGAGAACAATTTTTCTACATATCTGTATCCAATAGTTCCCGGGCGTAAAGAATTATTTATTCATTAGGACGGAAAGCAGACGCGACTTAACGAGCAGGCTGATAATTGATGAATCGCCTTTGATTGCTATTAACTGTTTACAAGTTCGCTCTGTCTCCTGCCAAGAGCAAATTGTGATTTGACATTGAAAATGATAACCTGTAGTGAGATTGAGTGAAAACTGAAATTGTCAGAATATTTTTTAGCACAAAGGTTGGAGTACTCTGTCAACCTGTTTACGCAAGAACTGTGCGAACTGAGCTTTTGCCAAATACTAAAAACGTGCTTTTCGTTCGGGATATCTTTAGTGAAGGTTTCTTTCTTTTTCTCTTTCTTTCTTCTTTTTTTCTTTTCTGTCCTTATTTGGTATCCATAGAACATCATCCTAAATATGCGGCCACTATAACCAAAATGTGATAATTTGTTTTCTTACTTTACGAGCCTTGGCGTGTCTCGCTATCTAAATCTCTCATACTTTGCAATTCTGATCATGCCCGTGGCCTTCAGAACATTCACAAAAAGAGTTTCCAACCGCGATAGTGACACGGTAGCTGTTTATTCAATAGCAGAAACAATGCTCTGAGACAGAGAGCATTACCGATCCGCCCAAATATATAACAATTACCCACGGACCAGACAAGTTTTAACAACATAACTGAAATGTTTAAACTGAATTGTCTTTAAAGCTGGAAGAAAGAAAAAGATTGTAGCTAGCCGTGTCTCCTTTGTTTGAGACAACTGTTATGTTATCGTCCGCTTTGATACCATGCCATGTAGTCGGTAAAACAGATCAATCTACTTGAAATTACTATCTTCAGTTTTTCCTACCAAGAACATACTAAGCGCTTAATCGCCTTAAAATTATTTCGATTCATTTTGTGATTAACTAAAAGAGCAAAAAGGTAGCTTACTTTATAATCGTAAAGAACTCTCTCTTTCGTGTAATTTAATTTTCATTAACTTCTTAAAAGCTCACAAAATTCAAGCTTAGTTACAACTAGTGTGCACCGGATATTGCCTGATAGTATATTGCACGCGTCAGCTTCTGAGCTGAACTACCGGTCGCTAATGCGTTTTTGTTGTTTTTGTTCGAAAACGAACAGGTTCGCATTGATTCGTTTGACCTTTCTTGAATTTCAAGCCCCAACCCCTTTAGTCCTCGCTATCATTCTAATACTTGAACACGATTATAATGAAAATGCATTGATTATTAAAGTGCTTTCAACTGTGGAGACACATATGAACTCGAAGACGTTACTGTGCATGGGCATAAGAGCACGGGGGATGATGTTTAAACCATTTCAAGAATATGTTATAACGCAGGCTGAGTGGTGATCTTACTTTACACTAGATATCATATAGGACATAGTTCATAAGTTAAAAGTCATGGCACCAGAAAGGAAGAAGTTCCCCATTTTTAGAGGACCACGTGCAGGACGCGATCGTTATGAGCAAGGCAATGTAAGTTGTGTCATAATCATAACCATCTGTGAACTGTGACTAATTATTATGTGTTTTAAACTCATTAACGACACTTTGAACCAATTATACAAGAAATTTTCGCCATATCCTTATTTATTAATTGCATGCATCGTGTATTATTTGTAGTTAATTTAAGTCTCAGATGCTTTTAAAGCTTAGATTTTCTGATATGGCCAACAACCAAAAGTTGTAGAGATGTCTGGACAAATAACTTAAGTAATTACTGCCTTGAGTTCAGTATTTCTCTATTTCTCTGGAGAACACACAGCCTCATTAAGGCACCGGATGTCCTTATCAGTAAAGGGAAAGAAAGCATTGTTCTACTTGGCCTAAATTTCAAGCAAGCCAATAAAAACTGCAATAAAACTTAAAGGATGGCCGATATATGTTCTTGTAATTATTAGACATACACATCCGGTACAAAAAGCTTTCGACAACAATTATCAGAGATTATTGCTTAAGGAAGCATACTTGGCTCGACACCTTGGCCTTAAGTGCATAGCGGGCCGAACGCGCAAAGTAGATCATTAACGGGCCAATCATGAAGAATATCACAATCTTGTTTGCGTGCGTGTTAAATCTTTCAACTTGTCAGCAGCGCTCTACTGAGCATCTTGTTCCAAAAAACAGACCTAGGTGAATCAGTCAGCACCCAGCAGAAATTAAGAGTTATTCCGTAACTCAATACGAAAGGAAATTCCTATCTCTGAAAGGAACTAGTGAACATTTCGGCTTGTCGACTTAGTTCCAAGTTAGTTGTCTCAACGTAATTGCATGGAAGAGATCAAACAGCAGAACCCTGCTTCAATCAACGACAAAGTCTCAAGGTAAATCGACATTTAGGGTATAGGATAAAGTCTTTTGATGAAATGCTTCGCTGTTGATGTTTTAATTCACAAACTCGGACAAGGTTTGTTCCAAAGCTAGTTCAATGGCGTCTCGTGTCAAACGACTTTCTTACATAACTCACCCTGTCGACTCCAAGACAGATCGTTTCCGGTAATTCAGAGATTTGACTGAGATAACAGACAGAAAATCATGTTACACCTAAATCTCCAGTATATTTGCGCTGCTTAAGAGCAGGTTAAAACCGAACTTTAAGTTTCACGTTAAAGAAAGAAAGTAGATCACTTTGTTCGAAGAGAACTGCATGTTTTAAATGTGGAGGTTGTGTTAAAATTGGTGCAGAGCCTGTAACGAGGATTCTTGTTTTCGAGCGGTCGCCGGTCGGTGAATTTAACAGGAAAGCACTATTCAAGGATTGATTTGTGGTTAACGATGCTTGTCCCTGGCTCAAGCATCACGGTAAATGACATTTCTCTCACTACCGATTCACTAAATCATTCTTTGTTTTTTCTTTTATCATTACCGACAAAATTGCTCTCTCATAGCAACACTCCTTATTATTCACCTCAAAGCTACCACAGTTTAGTACTATGTCTTTGCAAAAAATTCAGTTCTTTGCTTAGTTTTGGCGTTTTAAAAATGTGTTCATGTGTTTATGTAATTCAAGTAACTCATGTGCACCACATGTCGAAATTTTATAAAACATTAGTTTTTGTTCGATTTGAATCACACATCTAAAAAAGAGCAGTTTAAGAACAATGTTAGACTCAAATCGACGAAAAATTAAGAACAATGAGCCTCGGCCAAATATACTTGGTTTCTTTAAAAAAGCGTGTAAACTAGTCGTTTAACAAAAATGCCGGCTGAAGTGGAAAGCAAACATTAGAGTATTTCGTGGCTGCAAAAAGATATTTTGTGACTCTCGCTGTTATGATAAAACAATGTAATTCAAGTAACTCATGTGCACCACATGTCGAAATTTTATAAAACATTTTTCCCTGTTCAATGATCAGGTTGATTTTTTTAAAAAGATATTCTTTGCAGATATCAAGGGTATGCTGTTAGACAGCACTCCGACTTGATAGAGCTCTACATTGCTCACTTCCCGCAGTCTAAAGGAATTGCCGGAGACAGTTTTTGTTTCTCTTCTGGTGTTCCGGCATTCGATAGAACACAGTTGACATAGCTCATTTAAAAGAAATGCATAGTCGTTTATCAGAGTTCGACATTTGCCTCAAGGGAAGAGAGTGCACGGAATTCAGTTCGACAAATAATCCACATAGTACACACAGACTCACCAGGAAAAAGATCCACTGCCCCTGAGTTAATAATAATAATAACAATAATAATAATAGTTATAATAATAACAATGATAATGATAATAATAACAATGATAATAACAACAACGATAAAAATAGTAAAAATGATAACAATTATAACAACAACATTGGTAGAAAGTATTGTGTTAATAATAACAGGTGTGACAATAATTCTCAAGCTGTGTTTTTTGTTGACATTTTTCCTTGTTTTTTTCCTTATTTTTCAATAGTTTTCTATGGCACTGTCATGTCCAGGTATTTTTGTTTGAAACGAGAGTTATTTTGATGAGTCTATCAGCTCACGATCAAACAGTTGAAAACATATCGATTCAAAAATGCTCTCGGAGACCTTTTCGAAAATTGAGAGACTATTAAAACTGTTTAGAGTGGATGGAGGGCAGTTGTTACAAGGTAACAAGTAAAAGTGAGAAAAATCGAGTCATTTATTGCTCTTTATCGTGGCAATGAGCCCTTGGTAATTGAATGCTCGGTTGATCACACGTTTTAACACCTACTGATTCATTAAACCCTTTGAACACTGTTTTAATACCTCGTCTGAATTTTCACTCAGTAAACGAAAGCTTCAGTGTACACGCTTGTTTTTATAAGTAGAACTAGACCGACTTCACCACGGAGAACGAAGCTCAGATTGAACGAAATTTAAGAACAATTTAAGAACAAGCTGCTATACCTAAAGGCTTAGTTTTTGTTCGATTTGAATCACACATCTAAAAAAGAGCAGTTTAAGGACAATGTTAGACTCAAATAGACGAAAAATTAAGAACAATGAGCCTCGGCCAAATATATTTGGTTTCTTTTAAAAAGCGTGTAAACTAGTCGTTTAACAAAAACGCCAGTTGAAGTGGAGAGCAGACATTAAGGTATTTCGTGGCTGCAAAAAGATATTTGGTGACTCTCGCTGTTATGATAAAACAAATCACTACGAGATTTGGATAATGACTTGCAAAAATGTTTTTGCAGCTTTGCAAATTGCTTCAACACCCAAAGTGCTGTTAAGGAGATAAAGCTGGCTTTTGAGTTTTCTCAACGTATCAAACTGTTTTATTTCCTGAATGAAATTTTTGTGGTTTTTCTATTTTATGTCCAACTTGATACTGAGGAAAGTGCAGCGCTTCAATAATACATTTGTATCCATATAGAAATACGTCCTTAAATATCCCTTAGCAGAACAAGGAAGGCCATTATAGTTATACTAATTTGTTTTCTGTCTATAGAAATTCGCTGAAAGATGAAAAACAGCAGCATTTCATTTACTTAAATGCAATATTTAACGCGATATTTACAAAAACATTTGACAGGTTTAAAAACATCGTGTTTCGATTGTGTTTGTTCTTATGGTAGGAACGAAAAGCTGAAATCAAATGTGGATCAAAAATGAGTTGTTGTTAACCCTTATCCTGCTAAATTTTCAAAAATTGATATCATAAAATTTCAACACAATTATGAACTTCAGAATTTGTTGAAACAATGGACGTTTTCATAATCTTCATGCAAAAGCAAAGAAAACAAATGGTAACTTTATACGTTTTCAAGCAGTGGTTTTAAAGTTAGAACATTTTTGGCTTATATGAAACCGTTTTTAGTTAAAATGCAGTAAACTATGATTTAAGCTTCATGTGCTATCATCGATCACTCTTGACTGAGATGTCTGCAAGTTGATTGGCTCACATTTTCGTTGACGAGGGTTGACTTTGAGCAAAAACAAACACTTATTTACTATAAGCCCTACGCATTTTAGACTCTGTCTGGACAATTCTGTTGATTTAGCTGAAATGCATGAGGATGAAGAAAAAAGCTAGCCGAATCTTTTAAGGTAATTAGTCCAATACAAGGAAAGCAAATTGAAATATTGTCTCAACTTCGAAAATTTGTAGTATTCAGCCACTAAATTACCTAAATTGGCTTACGATGAAACCGATAAGGCTGCCGGAGAGGGCCGCATGACAAAATCTGAGATGAATCTCATTGATCTCAGAGATTTATCGGCCGATCTAAATTACGTCTCGTCTATACACGTGATTGCTTTCAAGGGGTACGATTTCAAAACTTTGATCTGAAACTAAAAGGCAAAGAACTTTAATTACGCTGTCTCTGTTGTTACTTTGGCTGGCGCTAATTATGGAGCATATATTGTACACGTGGAAACAATTAATTCAAACGCCTGGTCAAGTGGTTCTGGGCTGCTTTGGAGTGAGTTGCATGCCAACATACAACAGACACTTCCGTTTCTATCGGACTAGACTTGCAGCCTACACAAACATTGGCTGAGCCCAGGGCTATTAGCCATTTCGTTTTCCTTATGGTGAAAAATTCAAGGGTCTTGCACTTTAGAATAATATAATACAAAAACAATTATAGTTGAAGTATTGACAGAACGGAAAGCGGTCAATTTGATTCTGGCCAGACAAAGCTCTTTGGATGACTTGAGCTTCCTCCAACATTCCCTTTTCTTGTTGTTCTGCGCACATCACGGCATACTTTCAAGTAGACTACAACAGGAGTTAGAACTGATATGGTTTCGAACTTAGTACAAAAAAGGGGGCGGGGGGTTAATGATTTTAAATTGAACTGTAACCAGAGAAAAAATTAGTGTCATTTGGCCGCCTGCCTATACACTGCGCCAACAAAATGGAAAAAATTTCGCGCCTTAGTTTAAGAGGACTTCAATATAGTTGGAGGAGCTGAACAGCCCACGCACACGGTTTGACATCCTAAATTAAAGCTCATACACTGACATTTCCTGTATTTTACTTGCAATTATGAAAATAAATTCTTAAATAATAATTACTGTTCTGCTCTCATATTCTCAGAAATATTGTTTTTCTTCACGTCTGACCACCCCAATGCTCTTGCATTTTCTAAATACCTCGGTTTGATTCTTAAAGTGAATTGGTGAATTGTGCTTCCTTTCACAGTTTATTGTGCAGCGCTGTCTAGCGTTAGTTACGTGTACGAGTCAAAAGCTCAATAATTAATTCAGCTGGACTGTCAGCAATGGCTTCATTTCCAACAACAGCAACGTTAACATTCTACTACATATAAAAGATTTCCAAAAGTTAATCGTTTAAGAAAGAATCTGTTTGATATTCCCGTTTAAGTAAAAAGGAGGAACCTTTTCGGCCATATTAAGAAGTAGCCCGAACTTGTTTAGTTAATAGATTTGCTGATGACAGCTTTACGATTCCTAAAATTGTTGACATTGTGTATAAATGAAGGCAAACATTTATTTAAGTGGGTAAAAATCTCCATCCCGTTGCTCTTAATTAACTATGGTATGTTCGCTGGTGGTATCCATAACAGAGTTACGGAAGATTATTTTAACTTTGAAGTGTTTTAATTAAGGAATAAATAAATTTTTCTTAGTAAGTATTATGCTTGCTTATTTATTCCCCTCTCTCTCAGTGCCATCTTGGAATTACAATGAACTCAAGACGCACAACTGAACTGTTTCTCTTTCTTCTTGCCGTATTCTCGACTTCAGCTGGTAAGTACTTCAAAGTTTCCATAGTTTGGGAGACCACTTTAAAACGGTAATTTCTTTTTGATTGAGGTCTTAATTAAAATAATAATAATAATAATAATGATAATGATAATGATAATGATAATAATAATAACAACAATAATAATAATAACAGAAATAATAATAATAATAATATAACAATAATAATAATGATATTAATAATAACTTTACTATCGTATCATTCGTTCTAGCTTACATGCAAGTGGTAAGTTAATTGGGGACACCCAACTGCTATTAAACATAAGATGAACTTCTCGATCTATACCCCTAGCCCCGTGAATGATTAAAAATCATTAGCTAGATTGTAAAACGAATACCGGATATTTCTGACTTAACCATAACCTTGTTCTAAATTTCTTGTCTAACTTATCAAACTTGAGCCTAAGAGTTCTTCCTATTTTTTTTCTTAAGAATAAAAAAATCGTGCATTCATGAAGGCAGTTTTGCAAACAATCAGTTGACGTGAACTCTATAACTCATTAAAACTGAATGTTCCCAAAAAGAAACTAGATAGTGTGTACTTTAGTCATGCAAGTCACTTTGAAGGCCATTAGCATGCAGAGAAATTTCAGATTGCGCAAACGACAGACTTTGAGTCTCGATTTAACTAACTCGACCTTCTGCTATTTTACTCTTCTTTACCTTAGAGATTTAACCAACTTCAACACAGAAATTTTGTCAGTTGTTTGCTTTTACAAGAGTTTTTATTACCTGGTTTAAGCTGAAATATCTTTTTTCAAGGTAAATGGTGATGCACGCAAAACCAAAGTCTTCTCTTCTACCGGCAGTACCATTAACGATCTCCAGTTAAAAATTAAAGTCTCAGTATCTCTAAACAACATTGCAAATCTCAAAATTTATTGAAGCAGTGGGCAGTTTCAGAATCTACTTGTAAAGATGAAGAAAATGAATGGTCACTTTGTTGGTTTTCAAGTAATAGTTTTAAAGTTAAAACATTTTTGGTTTGTGTTTTTAGCAGTATAAAGGCTAAGATTGCAAAACTGTTTAATACAAGAGCCCGCAAAAATTTCTTTTCCTCTATCCTAAAGGAAGGCTTGTTTGCAAAGCGCATGGTCAATGTAATTTGTGTACAGTTTCTGTAGTATACCTTTTTCAGTCAGTTCTTTTCAAATCGAGACATGATGAGCCGTAGATTGTTAAAGAAGTTCTTAACCTTTATACTGCTAAAAACGGTTTCACTTCAAACTAAAAATGAAACTAAAATTGTTCCAACTTCAAAACCACTGCTTGAAAACCTACAACATGACCATTCGTTTTCTTTATCTTTACAAGTAGATTCTAAAAATGTCTCCACATTTTGAACAAATTCTGAAGTTTGTTATATTTTTAAGAATTTTATAACTTTGATTTTTAAAAACTTAGCAGGATAAGAGCTATACTGTCACTGCTGGTTACTGAGCTGAAGCCGGCAGTTACTTCACCCAGGAAAACTAGATTAGGCAACCTAACTCTTGAAACAATGTTAACGTGATCTATTGTACACTTTTTAATAAGAAGCTTTTTATGAGAAGGTCCGGCTGAAAATCGGCCAAAATTTAAGAACATACTAAGAACTGACACCCGAAGACGAGGAATGGCTGAGAACTGTATTTTTGTTACACTATGGCACAAAATCATGGATTCGACAAATAGGCGAACGTGCAACAATGTTTTTGTTTGGAGTAAAGTACATGGAAATTTTACTAGAACAATTTGCAGGACTCAAAATTCGTTTTTTTTATTCTATCAAGCTCGTATTTTCTAAAATACACACGAGTGTGATTATTTATTCAAAACATTTCAGGCTAAAATCCCTAAAGGCAAAATGTAAGTAAGTAAGTAAGTTTATTAAAATTTTTTACATCACAGTGTTGTGACTGAATTACGTGAAGATTGTACGTATTATAAATATTAAAAATTAGCTACAACATACATATGTTAAATAAAAATCTAAATATATTATTTAACTAATAATAAAAATGAAAATTAAGATTATAAAACTTAATTTACAAGCAATGGCTAATGATAAAACTGTTTCTGTAGCGATTTGTTTTACAAAAAGGGGTGTTGAATTTGAAAACTCTCTTTGATCTCAGCTCTCTGTTTTACTGAACCCCAGGTGGAAGTGACTCATTTAACTTTTGTTTTGGATATTTTGTAATATTGTTTAAGAACATATTTAAACATTTAAGAACATTCAACCTCAAGAGTGCAGTTGTTGTTAGTTAATTTGGCTAGAAATACACAACGAGAGTTTTTCGCTTGATTCATTGGCCTGGCGATGAACCGCCTAAGATATTGCATGGAGCAGCTGTTTTCCCTCTTAACCCCAAGCCTTTTGATTATTTTAAAAGACAAAGTGATAAAAACTCAACAAAATTTCAGAATTCGTTGAAGCAATGAACATTTTCAGAACCTACTCATAAAGACAAAGAAAATGAATGGTCATTTTGTTGGTTTTCAAGCAATGGTTTTAAAGTTAGATCATTTTTAGTCTATGTGAAACCGTTTTTAGCAAGATAAGGATTAAAAATCCCTAACGATTGTTTAACTGCTCGTACATTAAGTAGCTTTCTTAAAGGCACCGCGTAAACGAAGTGAAAGCAAGCGCTTCGAGAGGATCGGAGCCCTGCCTTACTTCAAAGGCGGCCGATACGCTATTTGTTCAATTGAATGGTTCTAATGCGCTACAAGGGCTTGATCAAGTCTATCTAGTTACTTATTCATGTAAGATCAATCGACACAAGTTTTAAAACATATCAATAATGATGATGGATACTGAATACTCGTTGATGTTCAGGTTTTACATTTTTGGATAAACTTCAATTCCGACACTTGAATCATGACGTTATACCGCTCGTTTTCATAACTTGGGCTTGGATGGGAAACAATAGATTGCACGTGAGATCTGCCATCACATCTAAAGTCGCAGAAGTATTTTGTCTCTTTTTATAGAAAGTGCGTGTTTTAGTACTCTTAGAAGCTTTATATTAATTAAAGAAAATCCTCATTAAATTAATATTAGTTAAAAGCAATTATGTTTGGTTTAAAATGGTGATATGAATGATTTTGCTAGTAAGAATTTCAAACTAAGAGTTTTAACTGATATAGAGAGAACACAAAAGTTGCACTTATTTGCTTAGGCCCGTTTGTGTTTAAACAGAGTGTTTGACTTATGAAAGGGTCATGTCTTAGTCTGTCAAGAAAGGCTTTCTATATGAATAGAAGGAAAACTTGTGAGGAAGAGGTGAATAGTCGGCGGCTGTCGTGGGTTTCTTTTTCGGAGTTTACTGTTGAAACTGACTGTTGCTACTATGTCAAATTTAGTTAGTTTGTTCAAACTGGCATGACCTGAGGTAACTGACTTCTCCAAAATTCCTTTAGGCCACTTTTTGGCAAAAAATATCCCGGTTTATCATTACGTGCGCATGCACTGATTTTTGCCAGCGCATTGATTTTTTTTAAAAAAAATAAAGAAAATGTATGCATGAGGAAAAATTCGAGAATTAACAGTGACAAGCAATTCGGTTGGCGGCATTTTGTTAAAGAGTTCCGTAACTATGCACGATTAGATTTAATTGTAATATTGACCATATCCGGCAGCAAAAACTTAGTGCGGTAGTTAGTGGTGTAGAGACACTAAAAGTTAGAAAGTGCCCTCCCTCACTGAGATTTTGAAAATTTTAATGATAAACCGGGATATTTTTTAAGTGGCCTTAATTATAATAAGCTTAAACCCAAGCGACATGCAATTAATGTAGAAGCAGCGAAGCTTTTGTCAATGTTTAAGCTTAATATGCCTTTAGATGTGAAAGTGTATGGAACGTTCGAAAACTTTATTGTTTTAGTATTATAAAACATTATGCCTGGAATTTAGAAAGATATCGATCTTGTAATTTTTTAACTTTATATTATTTTTAGTTTTTGATAAGGATTGAGCGTCAATTTTATATATGAAGCTTATTGGTGTAAAATCAAGTATTCGTGTACGTAAGATTAGCGGTAATCCAGGCTATCATTCTAAGCTGGTGGGCACATCAACAAACTGGCTGTTTACAAAGACACTCGCTAAACCGATAAACAGGTGAAGCTAACAATCCCAGACACAAACGCAAACACATTTCCGGACCCGCTGTAACTGCAATAGCTGAACAAACAAACTTAACTTTTCAGTCTTATGCAATGATTATACCTACAGGCGAGTAGAGACAAAATGGCACGAAACTGACACAAGCAAAGTGAAATCTTTGCGGATTGATTTGCATGTCGGTTAAGGCTGGTTTCTGATTTAATGAATTGATAAAACAATTTTATGTTTTAGATCTAAATAAATGGCAATTGATATTCACACAATTTTCTGTTTTGCTGCTGTTAATTAGATTTTGAATAGATCTGGTTTAAGTGCTAAACTGGGACAGTTCAAGGCTTTCATCACCTAATTAGAACAACAACTATAGTGTGAACTAAAAGCAGAAGAAAAAGAAACTAGTAACAATCAGCTGAAATCCAAACTAAGAAGATAAACTTTTGTTAAAAAGCTATAGTAATAGTTACTAGTAGTAATTAACAAGTACACGGGCTTACCAATTTTGAAACTAAATGTACGCATGGAATTTGATAGAAGGGCTTTTTGGTTTGGCAAATTTGTTTCAACCCACAGTGTTTTGCAATTAGCAATGGCGTTTTAAAAAAATAAAACTGCAGTAGTCCAGACTAGCATCGACAATTAGGGTCAAGTATTATGTGAAACTTAGCAAAAGGTCGATAGGTTAACGCCTCCAAAGCTCTAACGTGCTGACGTGTTCAGTGTAAGCTCTAGATTTGAGAGCAAACGATCCGATGAAGAGCTAATTCCCAACATCTCAGCACGCTAAAACGGCAAAAGCAGCGATAATACAACCGTCGACTTTCGAGTTTGTTTTACATTATAGTAATGATATTTCATGTTTTAATATGTAAAGTTCATGGGTCATTGTTTTCTTTATGAATTGCGAACTGGTTTTTTTTTCTTTTCCGTTTGGGTACAATATATTTGTAAACGAAAAGCAAATATATTGAAAACAAATAGAACAGTTTATAAACAGTTTGCTCCTGAACACTGAAGAGGTAACGGGTGTAACGAAATGTATTGGTTTTACGTTTGGAAGTATATTGTACTCGTTCGGAAAAGAAAAAAATACAAATTCACAAATAATATTTCAATCTCGTACCAATTTGACATTGTCAGTTTCTTGTTTTGTTTATTTATTGCGGTCTTGGTGCTTTAGGTTTTTTTTCGTTTTCTGCAAAATCATCTTTTTGTTAAAATTGATAGAAATACCGGTAAAATTTAGCCTGCGTTGCGGCGGTGAGATCACCATTTAAGGGACAATTTATTATCGTCTTAATTTAAAACTTAAAGGAGCTTAATCTATAATGATCATAATCAGTAGTAGTCAAACAATGGTTGGTGTTAAAGGACAATTTCCTCAGTCTTTTAAGGCTCAAAAGCTGTTTAGTTGCTCGCAAAAATTCATTGCAACATTTATTCCATTTTCTGAAATAACATCAATACTATTTGCCAAGTAGATAACTTTAGCCAGCTAAAAAATTAATTGCGCCTAAGTTATGTTTTACTTGATGCTAAAATTCTCATAGGTTTATAACATGAAAATATCCATTTACCAAGCACAAAACATTATTACAAACTTAAAAAAAACATACATACAAAACAAATTCCAAATTCCATCTAATTTCTCTTTTTCTAAAGTAAGATTTCTAGGAGGCGCAAATTAGTCCTTTCTTTTCAATTTTTTTTGCCAAGCTTCAAAAGTGAACTGAAAGGTTTTGTCCTAGCTCTGAAGGGGCTGTTATTTAATTAAGGAGAGCTCACCTGAGTCGCAGGCAGATTAATATTGTATGGGGTCGAGTGTAAAGACGGAAAAACTAGAAAAAAAACTCCCTCATTAAATTTAATCAGTTTTATGACGACTGCTCCCTCTTTCAACCTTGGTTTACCCAAGAACAACTTTACTTACGGTAATTGACCAATGTCTGTCAGTTTGAAAACTTTTGACGAAAATTAATTTTGACATTTTGTACAAAACTAAATACACCCATTCTCTCAAAACTGATATTTTTTTTATCAGTTCCAGTCGAGACGCAGTGCCAGGCTCCTGATGGACTTTATTATCCTGTCGGCTCGTTTACGACCAGAGACTGTTTGTTGTCCTGTATATGCAACGTGAAAGGAGAAGTTGGGTGTGTGGATTTGTGTCCGCCCGTAGCGCCCAACTTTTGTAAGCCAAACATGGTGTTAAAGGTCATACGGGTCCAAGCTGCTCCCGGCACGGGAGGCGAAAAGTGTTACTGCACAAAGCGCTACTGCGAACCCAGCCACAGAAAAGGTGAGACTAAAAAACTGAAAATACCAGCTAGGTATAGAAGCTTGTAATCTTCACGATTATTAGTGAAGGTACATGGGGCAGAGTAAAATTAAGGATTAATTTCACGAGTGTTTTCACCTTTTTTAAAGAATGCCCTCGTCGCATTCAATTTGGAAAAAAAATTGAAAACACAAGTGATATGGAATCCTAAATTTTACGAAGAACCGGGAAATTACATGTTTATAACATCGAGGGAAAAATTCTTCATTCTCTGCGGTATCCAACGAGAAAGCATTCCATAGCCTAACTCATTTTATCCCAAGTTTTTTTCGAAAATTGCTGGGGAATGCACTCTTTGAAAAAATTCGGAAATCTTCAGAAGAAGTTTGAAATCTGTTCTAAGGCATTTTTATGCTTTTTTAAAAAAACTCGGAAAATCTTCGGAGATAGTCGGACATATTCGGAATTCTTCGGAAATTTTCGAAAACCTTCGGTAAAATGTTTCAAAGGCGTTTTTAAGACTTTTTAAAACTTTCGGAAAACCTTCGGAAATTTTCGGAAATATACCAGCGACCAATCAGCGCTAAGTAATTTTACCCTGAATTCAGAAAAAATGTCCCTGCTGTTACCCAATCAGTAATTTTGCCCTCTATGTTATAAAAACCTTTATAGCTGTTTTACCATTTGCTGAAAAAAGAGAAAACACGTGGTAGCTATACATTGAAAATTTAGTATATAGAGAACAGACGAAGTTTATCTTCGAATGGAAAAAAATATTTCACGAGTGAACTTAGCGATTTTTTATCATATAGATACGAGAGTTTGTTTGCGCCGAGATGGGCGAGAAACGCCGGCTATATCTTGACTAGCGAGGGTAAATGGAAAATGTGTCACTTTGTGTATGATGAAGATCATTTAATATTGTCGAAATATAGGCGTAATCGAGTTTACAGGTTATCTCAAATGTGTTTTCATTAATCTTTGGTCTGAGAAAACATTATTATTTGAAGGCCTACTCCGGGTCCTAAAGTCGCCACGACTTAAAGCGACTTAGTGCGACTTTAGGCGATTGAAGAAAAATGGGGGTGAAAATTGCTGCGACTTAGCGCGATTTAAGGCGATTTAAGGAAAAATGGGGGTGCAAAATGACTTCATTTTCAATTGTTATAAAAACAAAGTAGTCAAAGCATAGTTTTTGCGTTGATTCAAGTGCTGGCAAACTTTTCTTATGCTCGAAGTACTGGCGAAATTATTCGAAAAGGGCTCGCTCTTTCCGGATTTGAAAAATCTAGAGTTAAGTTCTTATTTGCGGCTCTTCGCTATAAAAGCCAACTTGTGAAATTGCTTTTGCGATCAAATTTTGCGTTGCGCTCTCCGTGGTTTTCTTAATCATGTTCAATTCCTATTTTCTTATGACCATATTTGCATTTGAGTAAGAAGTAGAATGCTGGTATGTTGCACTGATTTTTAACTTTTCTTCCCATGTTGAAAGAAGCTTGGTTAAGCTTCCGAGCATGTGTTGAAAAGCGGGTCGTGTCACGAGAGTTTCTGCATGCGCGGGACTGGGGACCACTTGACCCGTAATGTTTGGTCTCCGACGAAACACGCTAGTCTTCCAACAAAAACAAATTCTCGTACGAGTTCAAACGGCAGATATATCGGAGGAGACTGAGTATTTTCAAATATCAACCCTAGGTGGAGTTTATTGATGAAATCCCCAAAGCTCTGTTTGCCCCTGCTTTTGAAAACACCGTCCAGAATTGTCTTTTTGTGTTTTACACCCCTAACATGTCAACAATCAGTAATCACTCATTGGCCTTTACTTTAAGGAAAACTTAAAATGTGAACCAAATTACAGTAACTGTTTTAAGGATAAACATCTCTAAGGAACAAAACCCCGATCAGTTTATGTTAAGGTGCCAAGGCAGTATTTGTGATTTTATTTGAAACTTTGTGTTCCCCAAACAGGCTTCTACAGCAATTTGTTTTTGTCAAGTGGAGAAAATCCCGAGCACGAAGTTATTTTTAAAGTCATTGAATGGTCGCCCGCTGGGATAGCCTGCCGATTTCCGGTTTTCGCGTGCCGAATGGCTTAGTTTCTCATCCAAATATGATCACGTATGTTTACAATGTCCCTTCCCAAATTAATTTCGCAACTGTAGATCGTTTGTATGCCCTGGGGGTTAACAGCAATCATCATACAATCCGACCTTGCAAAATTTCAAATATTCAGATTATAACTCTTGATCAGGTCATTTCACGGCTGCGGACTCGAGTTTGGTAAACAACCACAATTTTTCACCGGAAGTTAAATTGAAAGCAAACGTCACGTGATGGAATATAAAAATTAGTTAAAGCCTGACATGCATTAAAGAGCAGCGGCCGTCTAACTAAGAATACGAAAGAGTTACCAATGTGGCCGAAATTTTTTTTAAAGTTTTAAGTTAATCCTTGCAGTCCCCTTATTTCGCTTCTTTTCTTCCACAAGTCGATCGCAGTCATCCGAAAAGCTGCACGGGCAAATCACTGCGAAGAATTTAAAGTTAATCAAGAACGTTTTAATGTAAAAGTTACTTTTTCAACTGGCTAATTTTTAGATATAACTGAGCAAGAAAGCTTTTTCGGTGTTTTTATGGGGTTTGTAGATATGAATTGTAGAAAGAGAGTGAATAACACGGTGACGCGACGAGTTTATCTTCGAGCGGAAAAAAGAAATTTCACGAGTGAGCGTAACGTCAATACGATACGATACAATATGATATGATATGATACGATACGATACGATACGATATGATATGATATGATAATATATAATATGATATGATATGATATGATATGATATGATATGATATGATATGATATGATGTGATGTGATGTGATGTGATGTGATGTGATGTGATGTGATGTAATGTGATATGATGTGATGTGATGTGATGTGATGTGATGTGATGTGTTATGATATGATATGATATGATATGATATGATATGATATGATATGATATGATATGATATGATATGATATGATATGATA